>OZ038509.1:27290521-27295521 GCA_964036315.1 Acanthosepion esculentum
TACTCTCTTTCTCCATTGTGAACTGTATCGAAGGTCTTATTGAGTTCACATGGTCCAGTAGAACCTGGACATCTTCCTGGTGTGGCCAGAGTATGAAGGTGTCATCTACGTACCTTAACCATATAGTTGGCTTTAGAGATATAGATTCTAATGCCATTTCTTCAAAGTATTCCATGTATATATTCGCCATTGCTGGTGATAATGGCGAGCCCATTGCTAAGCCCTCATCCTGTCGATATATGTGTGATCCCATTCCGAAGTGTGTTGTTTGTGTACAGAAAGTCAACATCTCCATCAGATTATCTATTGGAATACTGGTCCGTTCTTCAAGGGAAGAGTCAAAGGTCAATCTGTCTCTGACTACCGAGAGTGCCTCCTCCGTGGGTACCTTGGTGAACAAACTCACCACGTCCAAGCTCACCATCTGGTTGGATAGGATGGGAGCATCTTTGATTATTTCCACGAAGTGGGCTGAGTTTTGGACATATGAAGGAGACTTTCCGATCAATGGGTCAATTATATTTACAAGGAAGCGACTCAGAGGGTGGCACACAGAGCCTTGGCAACTAACAATCAGCCTGAGTGGAATACCATGTTTGTGAATCTTAGGGAGACCGTATATGTGAGGTAGTTTGGTGTAACGCTGTGATAACTGCCTATACATCTGCGTAGATGCCGACTTGGGAATCTATGGCATCAGGAAGATCATTTATGGATATAAGGAACAGAGTAGGGCCTAGGATGGAGCCTTGCGGAACACCTCCGTTCATTGGATAGGAGCTGGAGGAGAATCAGTTGAGAATGACCTTCAATTCACATTCTGAAAGGAATGATTGTATTAGGTCAAACAATCGACGTGTAATACTATATCCCTGATGCTTGCAAAGAAGGCCGTCATGCCAAACCCTATCAAACGCCTTGGAGATGTCAAGGGCCATGGCACTAGTTTCTCCATTATTATGAAGAGCTTGGTAGAGAAATTCAGTGATGACCGTAAGCACATCAGCTGTAGATCAGGCAAAGCGGGATCCATATTGCTTGTCTGAGAGCAGATCATGGGATGTAAGGTGGTTAACCACTTCGGTGTTGATAAGGGCTTTGAAGACTTTGCCAAAGAGGGGTAGGAGACTGATAGGACAGTAATTAGAAGGGTCGGAGGGGTTGCCAGAGTTCTTAATGACAGGAATAATGGATGAGGACTTCCAGTAGTCTGGAAAACAAGATTACTTGAGGCAGTAGTTGTATAATTTAGAGAAGGCGGGCACCTATTCAGGTGCGCATTTCTTCAAGACAATGGCTGGTATCCCATCTCCATCACTTGTGGGGGTCTAAATTAGAGATAATGCCCAATACCAATGACAGGGATATGTGTAACCTGCTCATAAGGGCCTCAGTTCTGAGAGGGAAATCGGGTATGGGTACACCGGAAGAGTCAAGCGTTGAATTGAAAGAAAATTTCCGAGCAAAGCATTCAGCCTTGTTGGAAGAGGAGGTCTGGACCTCAAACTGGTTGAACAGAGGAGGTATAGAGGGTTTGCAATTGTTCAGAATGCTCTTGCAAAGACGCCAATAATCCTTTGAGCCAAATTTACGAGATGCAATACATTCCTTCATCCGAGCAGCAAATAAACTTAGCTTCGTTGAGGACACTCTTACACACCTTACGGTGAAAGAAGTGGTTGCTATGGGCAATGGCGGCTGAGCAAGCAGTTGTGAACCACGGGGAGGAGTGCAATTTCACCTTGAATTTCCTTGAGGGGATGAATATATATATATATATATATATATATATATATATATATATATATTTTGAACGCTAAAAATTATTAAAAAAATTGAAATCTTCAGACACACTGGTTTGTAGATTAATATTCTTTCGCTTTTATTATTATTATTTCATTTAGATTCCTCAACTAGTTTTGGCCAACATGGCCATCATTAGGAGAAAAAATATTTCTGCTTGCTGGTAGCAGTAAACTACAGAAATGAATGTCTTGATGGAGAAAATGAACTTTTGTCTGTAGTTTTCATTTGTTTTATTATTTGTTTTTTTTTCTTTTTAATATGAGTTTATAGTTGTAGATAGTTGTGTGTGTCGGTGATTCCTTGTGTTGGTCAAACAGTCTTTTTAAGTTGTTATTTGAAATAAGAGCTGGATGGATTCATGCTGCTTTGAATTCCCTTGGTCAGTTTTGCAGTTTTATTGGTACCTGGAGAGGGGATTTGTCTCTGTTAAGTGTGTGTGTGTGTGTGTGTGTGTTATTTGGTTCTTAGGGAGGCCTCAACACCTCTGTAAGCATGTCTGTTTTGTCTGGGTGAGAAATGTGGGTAGGTTTTGATTTGTAGGGTTATGTATTACTACTATCTATATTGTTAAATTTATGGTTTAGTCCAGCTGGATAGTGTGTTTTTAAACATTGTATCTACTTATTTTCAGGGTTCCTTAAACAATTTTTTTAGGTCTGGTTTGAGATGTAGTATTTCCCAGCAACTTTTGAGTATTTGGGATAGTGGAGGCAGAATGGGGTTGAAAGTGGTTACTAGCGGAATGCGGCTAGATTTATTTTTAATCTTGTACATTAGGGTGTCTTCTCTAGGTGTGGAAATTGCTTTATTTATTTGTTCCCTGATTAGGTGTTCTTTATTGCAACATGTTGTGAATTGATACTAAACTTGGGCATAAGTTCCTAGCTTTAATTGGAAAACACTACCCCACAAATAGCAAACTGAGCAAAATCTTTAATAAAAACACCTTAAAATTAAGTTACAGCTGCACTGAAAACCTAGAAAGAATCATAAAAAAGCATAATAATAAAATCCTAGAAAAACACGCATGCCAAAACAGTGTCAATAAAACTCCTAAACTGCAATTAGATAAAAATAATGAAAAACTTATGTGATTGTAGAAACCCTAATGACTGCCTGTTAGAAAACAAATGCCTCACTAAATCTGTGGTATACCAATGCACCATGTCATCCATTGAGAGTCCTAACACTGACAGGATATACATTGGGTCAACGAAGAATAAATTTAAAATTAGATGGAGACAACACAAGAGCTCCTTCAACAATATCCAAAATAGAAATCAAACATCTCTATCCCAATACTACTGGCATTTAAAAGAAACGAATAAAACACCGAAAGTAAAATGGAAAATAATAAATAGAACAAGAACTTGTAAAACCTGGGATGACCCATGCCCTTTATGCCTACAAGAAAAACTACACATCACATCATATATATATATATATATATATATATATATATATTTATAAATATATATTTTATTTATATATATACATATATATTTATATATATATATATATTTTATTTATATAAATATATATTTATAAATATTTTATTTATATAACTATATATTTTATTTATATAAATATATATTTATAAATATTTTATTTATATAACTATATATTTTATTTATATAAATATATATTTATAAATATTTTATTTATATAACTATATATTTTATTTATATAAATATATATTTATAAATATTTTATTTATATAACTATATATTTTATTTATATAAATATATATTTATAAATATATATTTTATTTATATAAATATATATTTATAAATATATATTTTATTTATATAAATATATATTTATAAATATATATTTTATTTATATAAATATATATTTATAAATATATATTTTATTTATATAAATATATATTTATAAATATATATTTTATTTATATAAATATATATTTATAAATATATATTTTATTTATATAAATATATATTTATAAATATATATTTTTTATATATATATTTATATAAATATATATTTATAAATATATATTTATAAATATATATTTTTTATATATATATATTTATAAATATATATTTTTTATATATATATATATATATATATATATATATATATATATATATATATTTATAAATATATATTTTTTATATCTATATATATATTTATAAATATATATTTTATATATATATTTTTATAAATATATATATATATTCGTGTATAATATGACTTTTGAAGACCTAATTTTAAGGGTTTCCTATCATTTCCATTTACCAAACTATATATCTATTTACTCTTATCAGATTAGTTTTAAAATTAGGTTGTTAAAGGTTGCATAATATGCAAGTGTGTGTATGTAATGTTACTAATTTTGTCTTGCTAGAAGACAAGTGTGTCTATAAAATATTTAATATGCTTAAAGATATATATAATATTTGATGCGTTCTTTCTTGTGTGATCTCGTTCCCTTAACCCGTTGCATATGATGTCACTTTGGACTGATTCAAATTTTCAGCTCCCTATAAAATACCAGGATGTAGCCAATGGAATCTTGCCTACCACACTAACAGTTGATGGTTCTTGATAATGACTGAAACTTGAAAATAATTGGAGAAAAACAACAGAATAAACATGAACTTTTGACAGTTTATTCACAATTTCAATCCTAATGTACATCTTATTTGAAAATTGCAAAAATACAAGAAAGATTTAACAGACCTTGTCAGTTGAATCTAATAAAACTTATATATATCATTGTGTGTTGGCAGGATGCATATTTTTACATGTGTCTGTATGATAATTTGTGTATGTCTGTGTCTACATTTTATTTATGTGTGTATATGTTTGTGTGTTCACTGCATGTCTCTCGCTTGCTCTATCCTCTGTGCAGTCTTGCATAAATTGTAGAATTGACAATAGAACAGCATCATTTATCTCCCTCTCTTCATTTTCTTTTCTGATCCAGTTGCTCACTTTTGGCTAATGGAGAAGGGTGGTTGCCTTCCTTTCTTCTTCTTTCTGCTTTTTCAGGAACGGACAACCAAACTTGGTCTTTCTTTTGTTCTGTCTGCTCCAAGATCCGATAAGGTCCAGTTCTTGGTTGGACACACAAAATGGACATTATTTGTTCTTTTCTGTCTCTTCTTTACTTCTACAACTTTTTTTTCTTCTTTTGTAATGTTATCTTTTTCTTTGTAACTCGTTTTCTT
>OZ038509.1:27300521-27306218 GCA_964036315.1 Acanthosepion esculentum
TCCAGTCTCTGACCGTAGACGAGACAAACGCTGTTTGGCAGATAGGGGCGAGTGACATTAGGGTCCGCGAAAGACACCCACACACCTTTTTTTGTGTGGGCCAACACGTGACCCAACTGATAGCAGTTTTCGTTTTCGTGGTGAGGTGGCAACAATCTCACTTAGTTGCTGACCCTCGGAGGAAGCGGACGTCACCAAACCCAACCTTAGCCATCCGCCGCTAGAAGAATTAGATGCCACCAAACCCAAAGGAACGACGAGAGACCCTGGAACGACATCGTCAACCAAAGCCGGCTACATTCCTGTGATTTTTCTGTGTGTTCTTCTCGCCATCAACACGGATTGGACATCGCCAAACAAAGAACTCATAACTTGAACTTTGTAAATCCCACCCTTTTATCATTGGTAATAGTCAATCGACGTCGATCCCAACCATATGTAAGTTTCTTTATTTTTTCTATATCTTATGATCTGCTGTCTCTGTAGTCGTATGTATTTCGCCGCATTAGTATTTGTTTAGGTATTTTATCTCCCCATCCCTTATATTATTTAGTTTTCTTTTTCTTTTTCTTACTGTCTGTATATTTTATAAATAAAACTTTTGTATCATATATTCTCGTGTTGTCTTCTATCGTTCTATGTCTGCATATAGTTCATTTACTCTCTGCGTTTACCGACGTCCGGAATTGGAGAATTCCCTTCCCAACGTTCTTTTTTTTATTTTTATATCGAACCTTGGGATCTATTTATTTATTTATTTTTTATTTTCTCGTTGCGTCCCGGCTATCGTAGTCCCAACGAAACCCCGGGCGTAACAGAATTGGGGGCTCGTCCGGGAATCATTTCTCCTTTTCCACAAGACTTCGCAGTGAGGAACAGTGCGGTCGTAGAATTACGGAAGGCAAATAAACCGAGATGTCTGTAATAGATACGTTTCTAAACTCTCCCACGTTCGACGGTTTATTAAAACTGAAAAAGAACCATATTTTAGAGATAGGCTTAAAACTAGAGTTGGATGTAAGACGGTCTATGCGAAAGGTGCAGTTGGTGAGAGTGGTCTCAGAAGATATGGTCGATAATGAAGTTTTCGACAGCAGCGTTCTTGACAACCTTGTGTCAGAAGCGCCTGAACTTTCAGAAGCCCAGATTGAACTGGAGAAGCTTAAGATCGAAGCCGAGACCCAGATTAAGCTGGCGAGAATTAGTCAGGAAACTCGTATCAGGGAAATAGAAGAAGAACGAATACGACACGAGGGGGAACGGGACAAATTTGACCTCACCAAGCAAATCCGACTTGTACCTACATTCAACGAAGAAGACGTGGATAAGTATTTCCAGCACTTCGAGAAAATAGCTTCAAATCTAGAATGGCCCATCGAAGCCTGGCCGACATTATTACAGACAGCCCTGAAAGGTAAAGCACAAGAAACGTATGCCTCCCTTTCAATTGCGGACAGTGCCGACTACAACATTGTGAAAACGTCGATCCTGAGAAACTACGAAATGGTACCAGAAGCATATAGACAGAGATTTAGGGATCATAGAATGGACGAAAACCAAACGTATGTAGAGTTCTTCAGGCAGAAAGAAACGTATTTCGACCGATGGATTTCGGCGAAAGAAATAGGTGCGGATTATGACAAGCTAAGACAGTTAATATTAATAGAAGAGTTCAAATGGTGCGTACCCGATAACCTCGAAACATTCCTCAATGAAAAACAGGTCAACACAGCCTATGAGATGGCTACCCTCGCAGACGAATATGCACTAACGCATAAGCGAGGCAAGAATAAATCAGAGGACCCATCTGAATATGGGAGGAGCACAAAGCCTCGAGTAATGGCTAGCGCTGGTTTAAGGACAAGACCTGGTCAGGCCAACTACCCACATCGCCCGAACAGCCCGAAAAGTAAACGGTTTGATTCTCATTCCTTTACCCCCCGACGGACAGAAGGAGGGAAAAACATGACGTGTTACTACTGTGGGAAGGTAGGACACATGGCGGCGAATTGTTTCGCGAAGAAAAGTGCAGTCTCGAATAAACCACAAGGGTTTATATCGTCGCGTAAGGATCTCGGTAGGAAGATCAAAGGTCAAATCAGAGAGGAATACAGACCATTTGTGTCGGACGGCTCCGTATGTCCGGTGGATGACCCCACGAAGAGGGTTAAAATCAAAATCCTAAGAGACACAGGAGCGACCCAATCTCTGATAGTCGAAGAAGACATGCCACGCGGATCAGAGACAGCCACGGGCGAACGAGTAGTCATACAAGGGGTAGGAAGTGGTTTTGTCAGTGTCCCGCTTCACCGGATCTCCCTTGACTCTGATATAGTATGTGGAACTATAGTCATCGGAGTGGTCGATAGTCTGCCTATGAAAGGTATATCGATGTTACTGGGAAATGACCTGGCTGGAGAAAGAGTTGTACCCCATCCAAGAGTGGTGGAAAAACCGAGCGTCTCAGAGGAGACTGAGAAGATCGAGGAAATGCATCCTGGAATATTCCCATCCTGTGTGGTGACCCGAGCGAATGCGAGGAAGAGAGCTGAGGAGACGAGTGCCAGAATGGAAAGCGAGGACGAAGGGGCCGAGGTAGTTGACCTCTCCCAAACTTGCTTAGGCCATGAGATAGGATCGAACCCTACGCTCGAACAGACCCCGACATCAAGCCCTAGCCCGCGGAAGGAAACAACGGACGTCATGCCCACCATAGAAAGGTCTATGGCAATCGAACAGAGAGAGGATCGCCAAGTCGCCCCCCTGTTCGAAGAAGCGTTACCTGAGGAAGAATTGAATAAGGTACCCTCAGGATATTACGTCGAGAACGACATCTTAATGCGGAAGTGGAGGCCCACACACACACCCGCCCAGGAAGATTGGTCGAGTGTACATCAGTTGGTATTACCAGGGAGACATAGAGAGGAAGTGCTTCGGACAGCCCACGAAACGCCCATGGGAGGTCACTTAGGCATCCGTAAGACACACGAGCGAATCGGCAGAAGCTTCTACTGGCCCGGAATCCGTGGGGATGTATTGAAGTATTGCCAGACCTGCCATACCTGCCAGATGATAGGCAAACCAAATCAGCAAATCCCTGCTGCCCCTTTACACCCGATTCCTGCCTTTGAGGAACCATTCTGCCGAATTCTTGTCGATTGTGTTGGTCCCCTCCCCAAAACCAAGCACGGAAACCAATATTTACTGACTATCATGTGTGCCTCAACCCGGTTTCCTGAAGCAATCCCTCTGAGAAGCATTTCCGCCGGGAAGATTACTAAGTCACTGACTAATTTCTTCTCTATGGTCGGATTACCTAAGGTAGTACAATCCGACCAAGGTTCGAACTTCACGTCCCGAATATTCCGGCAGGCTATGAACTCTCTAGGCATAAAGACAGTCACGTCGAGTGCATATCATCCCCAATCCCAAGGAGCTCTAGAGCGATTTCACTCTACTCTAAAAACGATGATCCGGGCATACTGCTCAGATCATCAGAAAGATTGGGACGAGGGTATCCCGTTCTTGATATTTGCCGCGAGAGACGCGCCACAAGAATCACTGGGATTCAGCCCGTTCGAATTAGTATTCGGACACACAGTGCGGGGACCTCTGTCTATGTTAAAGGAAAGATGGTCACAAGAAACCCCCACAAACGAATCGGTTTTAGAATATGTATCCCGTTTTCGAACCCGATTGCACGAGGCTTATGAATTGGCACGAGAGAAGCTTAAAACAGCCCAGAACAAGATGAAGAGACAGTACGATCGAAACACCATTCGAAGAAGTTTCGATGTCGGAGACAAAGTACTGGTGCTGTTACCGTTGTCTGGTCATCCCCTGAAGGCTCGATTTCACGGTCCTTACGAAATTTCTCGGAAGGTTAGCGACCTCAACTATATTGTGAACACTCCAGACCGAAGGAAAGGAACACAAATGTGCCACATTAATACGATCAAACCATATTACGAGAGAGGGAAGCCAAGCCCCATCCTATTCGTAGATGGACCCCTCTATGCCTCTATTCATGCAGACGTAGGCCCAGAAGTCCTGAAGAAAACGTATCATGCCCAGAACACCGACAACGTATGTGCGGACGCTTTATCGCGCTGCTAACGTGATAAAGAATATACTCGTGATAAAAAAAAAAGGGAAAATAAAGGAGAGCAAATCTTTATTTTTAAAGTAAATCCCATTCCCTATTGTGGTGAAAAAGAATCGCAAGCGATCCTTTTTTCATTTTTTTGGTGAGGGGGTGTTACGTTGACCCAATAGTTGTACGGTCACCTCAGATTTTATAGGCATGTTTTTAGTACATTGTATATTTGCGACGAAACATATGACCCTTGATAACCTTATTTCTTGAGTACGCAGATTGTGGGTTATATATTATTTTTATGTCCAGATAAGTCAGGGCCAGTTCCCGGAAAGGAACCTTACCTCCTCCTCCCATTTCCTATCCAGTCTCTGACCGTAGACGAGACAAACGCTGTTTGGCAGATAGGGGCGAGTGACATTAGGGTCCGCGAAAGACACCCACACACCTTTTTTTGTGTGGGCCAACACGTGACCCAACTGATAGCAGTTTTCGTTTTCGTGGTGAGGTGGCAACAATCTCACTTAGTTGCTGACCCTCGGAGGAAGCGGACGTCACCAAACCCAACCTTAGCCATCCGCCGCTAGAAGAATTAGATGCCACCAAACCCAAAGGAACGACGAGAGACCCTGGAACGACATCGTCAACCAAAGCCGGCTACATTCCTGTGATTTTTCTGTGTGTTCTTCTCGCCATCAACACGGATTGGACATCGCCAAACAAAGAACTCATAACTTGAACTTTGTAAATCCCACCCTTTTATCATTGGTAATAGTCAATCGACGTCGATCCCAACCATATGTAAGTTTCTTTATTTTTTCTATATCTTATGATCTGCTGTCTCTGTAGTCATATGTATTTCGCCGCATTAGTATTTGTTTAGGTATTTTATCTCCCCATACCTTATATTATTTAGTTTTCTTTTTCTTTTTCTTACTGTCTGTATATTTTATAAATAAAACTTTTGTATCATATATTCTCGTGTTGTCTTCTATCGTTCTATGTCTGCATATAGTTCATTTACTCTCTGCGTTTACCGACGTCCGGAATTGGAGAATTCCCTTCCCAACGTTCTTTTTTTTATTTTTATATCGAACCTTGGGATCTATTTATTTATTTATTTTTTATTTTCTCGTTGCGTCCCGGCTATCGTAGTCCCAACGAAACCCCGGGCGTAACAGTATATATATATGTATGTATGTATATATGTATGTATGTATGTATATATATATATGTATGTATGTATATATATATATGTATGTATGTATATATATATATGTATATATGTATGTATATATATATATGTATATATGTATGTATATATATATATGTATATATGTATGTATATATATATATGTATATATGTATGTATATATATATATGTATATATGTATGTATATATATATATGTATATATGTATGTATATATATATATGTATATATGTATGTATATATATATATGTATATATGTATGTATATATATATATGTATGTATATATATATATGTATATATGTATGTATATATATATGTATATATGTATGTATATATATATATGTATATATGTATGTATATATATATATATATGTATATATGTATGTATA
>OZ038509.1:27318918-27341418 GCA_964036315.1 Acanthosepion esculentum
AAAGTTTTTTTTTTAACTAAGATGAATCAAAGAAAAAGTTATCTAACAAAAGCTGCATACATTATTCAGGAAGTCTCACCACATTTTCCAGCATTTTATTTTGACATTTTAATGAAAAACTTGTTAAAAGTTGTCTCTTTCTGAATCAATGTATAAGTTCATATTTTTGAGATTGCTAAAAATAAGAGTTGAATTATCAGTTATTAATTCTTATAGGTATTTTTTCTCGTTTGTAAATACTGTGTCCTTTCATCATGTAGCTGATCATGGCTGTCCACAGATTCATTTTTCTCTTGCATTCTCAATGGTTAGAGAGTCTTAACCTGTACCTGGAGGGAGGAGAAAAAAATTCATACTTTCCCCAAGGATATTAGTACATAAGTAAATGCAACAGACTAGACTGGAATTATGCAACTGGTATACATAAAGTTGCCCTATTCTATCAGTAATCCTTGCATTGATTCCTGACCACTGACAATCCCTTTCTTCCTCATTTGCAATGCATTCCTATAGTAAATCATTAGCAATGCATTTCCATTATACATATAATAGCCCTATTCTATCAGTAATGCATGCATTCATTCCTGACCACTGACAATCCCTTTCTTCCTCATTTGCAATGCATTCCTATAGTAAAATCATTAGCAATGCATTTCCATTATACATATAATAGCCCTATTCTATCAGTAATGCTTGCATTCATTCCTGACCACTGACAATCCCTTTTTTCCTCATTTGCAATGCATTCCTATAGTAAAATCATTAGCAATGCATTTCCATTATACATATAATAGCCCTATTCTATCAGTAATGCTTGCATTCATTCCTGACCACTGACAATCCCTTTCTTCCTCATTTGCAATGCATTCTTATAGTAAAATCATTAGCAATATACATATAATACATATTACATTATACATTATACATTTACATTATACATATAATAGCCCTATTCTATCAGTAATCCTTGCATTGATTCCTGACCACTGACAATCCCTTTCTTCCTCATTTGCAATGCATTCCTATAGTAAAATCATTAGCAATGCATTTACATTATACATATAATAGCCCTATTCTATCAGTAATGCTTGCATTCATTCCTGACCACTGACAATCCCTTTCTTCCTCATTTGCAATGCATTCCTATAGTAAAATCATTAGCAATGCATTTACATTATACATATAATAGCCCTATTCTATCAGTAATGCTTGCATTCATTCCTGACCACTGACAATCCCTTTCTTCCTCATTTGCAAGGCATTCCTATAGTAAAATCATTAGCAATGCATTTCCATTATACATATAATAGCCTTATTCTATCAGTAATGCTTGCATTCATTCCTGACCACTGACAATCCCTTTCTTCCTCATTTGCAATGCATTCTTATAGTAAAATCATTAGCAATGCATTTACATTATACATATAATAGCCCTATTCTATCAGTAATGCTTGCATTCATTCCTGACCACTGACAATCCCTTTCTTCCTCATTTGCAATGCATTCCTATAGTAAAATCATTAGCAATGCATTTACATTATACATATAATAGCCCTATTCTATCAGTAATGCTTGCATTCATTCCTGACCACTGACAATCCCTTTCTTCTTCTTTTTCAACATGTACAAAGTGTTGAAACTTGTTCAAATGGATTTTAGATTTTACAAGAAAAATATTATCACATTCCACTGTCAATTACTAATGTTGTTAATATGGTAGCTTTCATTCATCATTAACTGTGAATGCTTTCATCAATACTTACTACCAGTGGTTAATGACAAATTCTTTTGTTGGGGTGGGGGCCCCAAATGTTGCCTATCTTTTAAAGTTAGCATTTTGCATAGACAAGCAATTTTTATTGATTGTTTAAAATAAAACATTTAAATATGTACATATCACTTTCTTTCTTTAAAATATTTTTTTTAAATAAAACATAACTGTTCCCAATTTATTTACACTTGGGTTATTGTCATCAGTTTTGTTGTTATTGCAATATTTCGGTCGTTGTACCCTTCAGCCTTCATTAGATGTATCTCGATCTGGGTAGGGAATTTTGAACTGAACCCTTTATTTATTCTACAAGGGTAGATTGTTCACGTTCAGCTGCCCATGTCTAGGGATATCTCATCTTGTTCTCATTTTTAGTACTGCTCATGTACATACTGCTTGGCCCGGGGATTGAACTCACAGTTGCTATGTCACCAAATTCAAATTTCTAAGCAAACTTTTTTTTTTATAATAATGTTCACCCTGTACAAGGACCAAGAGCCACTTGTGGTAGAGGGTTACAGAGTAAGTGGCAAGGGGTAGAGTTTACAAGAATATGTAGAGCAGATGATAATTAACTCTGGACTTGTACAGGTTGTAGTGACTGAGGAAGCATACTCTTAAGAGTGAGTTCCACAAAGTCGCAATTGCTCAGTTCTGATAACTCTGTAGACATCATGGATTGATATTGATATTATGAAGAGGACCCACTTCTAAACAACAAAGATGAAGATATTAGCCTGACAGTAAATAATGGTAATTCCTCATCCCAGAAAGCCGAAAGGTTGTGATAATAACAACAAAGACGAGGATATTGGTCTGACTGTAAATAATTGAAATAATGATAATTCCTCATCCCAGAAAGCCGAAAGGTTGTGATAATAACAACAAAGACGAGGATATTGGTCTGACTGTAAATAATTGAAATAATGATAATTCCTCATCCCAGAAAGCCGAAAGGTTGTGATAATAACAACAAAGATGAGGATATTAGTCTGACTGGAAATAATGGAAATAATGATAATTCCTCATCCCAGAAAGCCGAAACGTTGAGATAACAACAAAGATAAGGATATTTGTCTGAATGTAAATAATGTAAATAATGACAATTCCTCATCCCAGAAAGCAAAAACATTGTGATAATAACAACAAAGATGAGGACATTAGTCCAACTGTAAATAAATTAAAACTCTATTCATATTCTTTCAGACTCAATAACCCCTTACATCTTATTGACTTTATTTCCTTGCATGGGGTGAAATGATTTAAGAAGAAAACAAAATAATTATGGCTTCATATTGTAGCATTAATGAAAAGATTTATTTCCCCGTACTTGCTTGAAGAAGATATGTATGTAGCAGTATCAGCCAAGAGAGTTGAATCAGTGAGCTGAAATCTCCCTCCAGCTATGGATTAAATATAAGGTAGACTTTGCTTGTTAGCCTTGGTTAGGAGCCAGTCTAGAAGGACAACTTTGAATTTCAAACCCACTGAGAAGATAACAGGATACCATTATTTTTCCCAAGCAGTCATCGTAATTAACAGGAATTTTTGGAGAGCCATTATTGCTTACATCCTGAAGGGACTTGCTATTGTTAAAAAAGAATTTCTGAGATGAGAAGTTATTTACATAAGGACTATTGTCTTCATCTTTGTTGTTATTATATATTGTATTCTGATGGCAATAACAAATATAGGGACAATAATTTGTGATGCAAAAAAAAATAACTTGCTTAAACACCGTCTTTGGAGGCATTTACTTAATGACATGATGTTAGAATTAGTTGTAATTATTAATTATTCCTCAGTGTAATTATTATTAATTACTAAACAATTCACAACGGGCTTTCAAGCAGACATTTGGCATTTTTTAAACATTTCCTGAATGATATGTCATGTGCTACATCTAGTCTGAATGGAGAGACCTTTTCTTTTTTTTTCTTTTTTTTTAATCAGATTTACCCCAGGCAAGGCAGTAAAGACACAAGAGCTTACTGGATGTGAAAGAATTATAAAGCAAAAGAAGAGTAATCATGAGGACAGTATAATAATTGACATTGCATTTAAATTTTTGAAGATCAAAATTAACTGGAAAATATGAAGTTGGAAAAATGTTCCTATTACATACCGTACCTATGAACACTAATGGGTATGTCTAAATCCTCATAAATATGTTGGACACTATTGTAAGTTGGAGTAATATACTGTCTAAGTAGTCCACCACTAGCAGTGGTTTACCTACTTCACGCCGCTGGCGAGTATTGTATTTTGTTGATGTTATAAAAATTACCATTTCATTTCCAACCTCCATTTTTCTAGGTTACAACAGTTCCACAAGTGAGAAGTGCGAGAAAAGAAACTATTAGCATAGTATTCACAATTCACATCTAGCTAATTCAACTGTAAAAAGATGAGACCTAGTTGCCAATCTAGTACTGCGCTTAAGTTCATAAAGTCTAGGTACCATAGCAAAGAGCTTATCCAAACAATTACCATGAAAGTATTTATAGGAAATGCACAGCGAAGCAACTTTACGGTGGTGGGAATGTGACTGAAGCCGAGATGCCAGGTTAGGGCTGATAATATTGCTGATTCTTCTTTGGATTTTAACAAGAATCTCTAAATATATAACAGGAGCACTGGACTATATGTGGCAATATTCTAAGCCTGGATGAATAGTAGACTTATAGATATGTAAGATAGATTCTAGAGAGAAAATTTCTCTAGCATGACATCGTGAATCAACTTCTTTAGCAACTGATGTACTGGTTTAAGATTGTCCTAAAGTATTTGTATTCTTATGAATGTTTGAAGTTAATCAAGAGTTAGACATGTTTAATAATTTACCTTTTATATTATCAATTCTAGAGAGTTTATTTGTCCTGCCTATTTTTGCAAAGAAAGTCATTGCAATCTTTCTTTATAAATGACAGGCAGGTTTAACATGACACTCTTTTTCAAAAATGACCTCTATAACAAGATTTTAGAGCCCAACCCAAAAATTCAGTCAAATCTTTTCCAATATTTTATCATCGTCTTGAGTATGATAATAAACTACATCTGGCAGCAAAGCCTCTTATTAGGAGGTTTTGAGGGGCAGGGAACCACCTCTTAATTGCTGTTGGTCCCAGGTTCACCTGACCCGAGATGGAGTGGGTGGCACCTATTAGGGTTCCAGCTATGGGAAAATAGTGAACCCCCAAACTGTGGTCAAAATACTATAAAAGTATAAAAATATATTTTTATGGTAAAACTACAAGCAATAGACTTTAATGGTAAAAAAAAAAATTACCTAAGCTCCCAAGAAAATTAAATTTCCGCTTTAAATGACCCATAAGCAATTGATATGCCGTTAAACAAGCAAACAAACAAAATTTTGACTGCTTTTTTGTGTCTGTCCCCAAGTTCAAATAAGTGCCAAAGACAGTTTTTTCTTCTTTTTAGTGTTGTTTCCAAATATTAAAACAATTTTGTTATATTCCATGCTAATGGGGATAAGGAATGAACAAACACGGTGGATAAATAGTAACGGGTTTATTGTAGAAACCAGTACAAGAAGCAAGCAAGTAATAATTATGCGCACGTTTGTCGCAAGTCAGTAAAGTTGTGTGCATGCTGCTATCAGAAGGTTGCTAGTTCTCACAGATTCCAGCTAACTCTCCCATCTGCTGTCCTCACAAATACTTATAGGTGGTTACCACCTATAGTGCTGCCACTCATGGCGGTGGCAGGTTATTCCATCACATCAAATTTAAATGATCAAACTCTAAGAAAATTGTTCTTGGGAAGATATTTAAAATGTACCTAAAGGTTTTGGATTTGTATAAAGCAGATAGACAAGATATATTTTTTGTGACTATTTTGCAGCAATCATTATGTCATAAGTGTAAAACATATTTAGTACACACTTTTTGTAATATTACTCCAACTAATATGTATTTTGTCTGAAAGTAGACAATCCCAGGATTTCAGAACTGGTCTAACTTTGTCCTAACTCCAAGTATTTGTCAAGTTATGATCTTTTGAAGTTAGCACATGTTCAATCATTTATGCTTAGATCAATTTTGGATTGTTGCTTTTTCTGCCTCTTTTTGCTAGGAATGTCACTGAAATCTTTTTGTGTCTGTCTGTCCCCAACTTCAAATAAGTGCCAAAGACAGTTTTTTTCTTGTGTTTAGTATTAAGTTCTCAAATAATAAAACAATTTAAATGAGCATAGTATTTCCTACACCGACCACATCACCGATGAAGAGGTACATAGAAGATTGAATCATCAGATAAATGGCTACAAAGACATGTTAACCACCATAAAGAAGAGGGAACTGAAGTTGTATGGCCAAAATAACTAGATTGAGAAACCTCTAAGATCATCCTACGAAAAATGGGGTACAAGGAGGAAAGAAATGTCAAAAAAAGAGATGGTCAGAAAAAGTCGTTGAACGGATCAGCAAAAGTTTTTCCCCAGACCCAGATGCTGACAAATGACCAGCTGAAATGTAAGCTTTTTGTTGAGCAAGCCATCTTACAGAACACTCTACAACTGTGGTAGGTTGTAAGACAAGAAGCAGAAGATTTTTAGATTATCAATTCTGGAGAGTATATTTTTCCTGCCTATTTTTGCAAAGAAAGTCATTGCAATCTTTTTTTTTTATAAATGACAGGCAGGTTTAACCTGACACTCTTTTTCAAAAATGACTCTATAACAAGATTTTAGAGCCCAACCCAAAAATTCAGTCAAATCTTTTCCAATATTTTACCATCATCTTGAGTATGATAATAAACTACATCTGGCAGCAAAGCCTCTGTTTAGGAGGTTTTGAGGGGCAGGGAATTGCTGTTGGTCCCAGGTTGCAAGGAAAGTCACTGGACAGGTTTAACGTGACACTCTTTTTTAAAAATGACCATGATCAAGTGGGTTTAGGAACCCTACAGCACTGTGACAGGATGTTGGGCCAGATTGAGTCATACAAGTGGAAAGTCGTTAGTGACTTGAAGTATTGGGGGACTTCATAATTCTGTGTGAAGGTGTAGATATATTAGGAGAAAAATACAGGATGCGATGGGTAAATTGTCACCATTTTATATTTTTCATTTTGTGCATATGCATTGAATGTTTTTGATTTTGTCAACTGTACAGTATAGAAGGGTCAGATAGGCACTGTCTGTGAAAAAAGAGCACCATGACAGTTCACTCTACCATAAATTTGGAAATGGCACACTGTACTGCTTGTCATTCATGCCAGAAGCTCCAATACGAAGATTTCAGAGTGCTTGGGTGTCAATCTGAGGACAGTTCAGAGGATTCAGAGAGAGTTGGATGAATCTAATGGTGATTACGAAGGTAAAGCACCTCAAAAAAAAAAATCACTCTATCTAGAGCTGTGAGAAATTGTTTCCTAAGGCCTAATTTTAAGTGCAACAGAGGAAACAATATTTCCAGTGGTGGGGGGTTAACAGTGGCTGCCATTTGATGTTGTTCCTCCCCCACACTGAGCTTGGTTTGCTGTGGCCAGTCCCACCTGTGTTGGTTTGTCATGGTGGGTGTCTCTACTATCCCAAAGACAAAGATCACACAGAAACTTGGTAAAGCCGCCTTGGAGGCCCATCAGAAAGGCCACCCTATTGAGGTCTCAGATAACCTGCCAACCATACTCTCCATATTTGAAGGCATCTAGCAAGATCTTGACACTGATGCATTCCTTTTTGGGCCTCACTGAGTGCGCCAGTGGAAGAGATGGATAAATGTTCCTCTTCTAAAGCAGCACAGCTTTGAGGCTCCTCGATGAGCTGTTGATGAAGAGGCCCCACTTGCTGGGGTGCTGTGGCCTGTTAGGGGCCAGAAAGAAAGACATGTAAAGAAAAAGATAGGTTGAAAAAGTGTATTGAAATAACAGAACATATATACAAAATAAGAGTGTTATTAGTCAGCGGATGGAAGTGTCTGTCCGAACTTGTCAGGTTACACTGTGTCCCGACTGCCTCGCATAGGAAGTCTCGCAGGTTAGTATTTATGTACGAATTCATTCTAATGTAGATAGGTGACCATAACATGGGATTACAGGTGATTCCAATTGCCTCGAACAGTTCAGTCACATTGTGGCAGATACAAAGCCCACTTTGACAGGTAAATAGCTTGAAAAACACAGGTGATGCTTTCTCTGACCTGTGACTTGCACACTTTCATCTGACAAATTTCACTGCTTGTGTCTTGACAGCAAAAGCTTGGCATTGGACTTTGTGAGACCAATATCTCTGATCAGGTGGTTGAGGTCTTTTTGGTTGGGGTAGTATAGGCTTCTCTCCTCAGCTGCGTCTCTGTAATCTGGATCAAGAACTTCATCCTCTTCTGAAGATGGCTGATCTCTCTCTCTGGAGTATTGGGTAGGGGGAGCTCAAGACAATGTGGCACTGGGTTGATGGCTGACAACGTTTGGATATATGATAGCTAGCTTGATATTTGGAAGAGTCCACCATGCAGAAGAAGTAATTGTTTGAATGGTCAGTTCGTTCCCTCCAAATTCATGAGATTGCAAATTTCATGGCTTTGTTTTCCCCAATGTAATATCCTACAAAAGAGCAAATAAAAGCATTAATATAAAAATACAAATATATTTCATCCAGTGTTATTGAAAAATTCTATGTTGTTATTCTGCTTGAATGAATCGTGAATGTTTTTGCCATCAGGTGGGTTGTAAGGAAAAGTGAGTTAAGATTTCTGTTGTCTTAATAGTTTTTATGTGTGTGTTTGATCCTTGTATGTAGGGCTGCCAAATTCAAATTCTGGCCTAGTTTCTGTATTCCCCTTTTGCATGGTCAAGAAATCTCTCTCTCTTTTTTTATGACTTAAATAGCAGGGTAGACTGGAATTTCTAGCCTTGGTTGGCAAACAGCCTAAAAAGAAAGAAACTCTGAAGTACAAAGTGTGGAGAAACTTCTCCAGTCTTTACCAAGAAGGCGTAGCAATTCACATTTTCCCCCTATTCATAGAATTCAATGGGGGATCAGTTTGTTACTTAATAACAATCGAAAACCGACCCCCACTTTATGCCCATCAGAAGCTTACATTAATACTAGTTTACCCAGACAATCAAAAATGACAACATATTTTGTTAAGGACTTAATATTATTAAAAGGTTTTTCACATGTGAGTATTTCAATATATTTTTTTACATATTATATTAATATGTAATAATTCAAATGGGCGATCAGTTTATTACTTAACAGCAATGTGCATCGTCCTGTAAAAGAGCAAATAAAATTATTCGTATAAAAATATAAATATATTTCACCCAGTGTTATTGAAAAATTCTAAAAAATTACATTTCTTATTTTTTAAATTTGTCCTGCTGGATATGTCAAATTCTGATTTTGGACCCCCAATTAATGTAGTAAATCCCACAAAAATATGGAATCTTGAATACTAAACATCCCTATTGTTTTGTATTTTTATGGCTCTTGCCAGTGATCTTGTATAGAAAACATGCTGGATACTGTGGACACTAATGAACAAGTGTTGAAACATATTTTACACATATTTTTCAATAACACATTTTATAAAAAAATAAAAGTAAAAAATATTTAAATTAAAAAAAATCCCAAACTTTTACACTGAAGTTCATTATCTAAACAAGCAGAACTTTGCACTTTACCTTCTAGAGTTCTTTTGCAGACTTCGCAGGTGAAGTGAGTTGCCCAGGGTTTGTCTTGATCCCTGACAGGCATGCCGAAATATGTCTTGTAGGCCTCACCTATTTTTGCAGATGTTGCTAAAGATTACTTTTTCATTCTTGTCTTGATAAATTTGCTGCAGACACAGCAAAATATGTCTGCTTCTTGATGTCATCTGTGATGAATGCATCTATCTACAACGACTTGTCTGCAATTGGACACAGCTCAAAGTAAACTGAACTGCCAAGCTTACGTAAGCTGTATTTATACTGCCATAACATTCTAGAAATCCTTTGTTTAAACTTCTCAAAGGTTCTTGAAACTTCTCCTTCAGCAACTCGGTGCTGAATCTCTTTGGCAAGTAATGGAAGAGAGGTTAGTTTCAAAACATTCATGCCCAACTCCCAAAAGCAAATAATAGTCATTTCCTTTTTTCTTTTTAGGCTAGAAGCAATTAGGAAATAACACTTACTGACCAAAGACGAAAAAAAAAAAGTCAAAATTTTCTTACACTATGTTATTAAAGTGGGTTATACCATTTCTGATGGTCTGATTAAACTAGGGCATAAAATAGGGAATCAGTTTTCTATTGCAGTTAAGTAATAAACTGATCCCCCATTTGAATATTAATTATATTAAAAAATATTATATTATATTACATATTAATATAATATGTAAAATATTATATAATATTACATATTAATATAATATGTAAAAAAGTATCTTGAAAGACTCGCATGTGAAAGCCTCTTAATAATATTAAGGCCTTAACAAAATATGTTGTCATTTTTGATGGTCTGGGTAAACTAGTATTAATGTAAGCTTCTGATGGTCATAAAGTGGGGGATCGGTTTTCTATTGTTATTAAGTAACAAACTGCCTCCCCCCCCCCATTGAATTCTATGAATTATTATAATAATTAAAAAAATATATTGAAAGACTCACATGTGAAAATCTCTTAATAATATTAAGGCCTTAACAAAATATGTTGCCATTTTTGATGGTCTGGATAAACTATACACACACACACACACACATATATATGAACATATATATATATGTATAATGTTGGTGTTATGGCAGCTCTATACAGCACAAGAAGTCTGTAGAAAAACCCACAAAGCAACTGCAACACAATATCAAAGCAGCATTTGAAAACAGATAATCGTGAATGTTTTTTCCATCAGGTGGGTTGTAAGGAAAAGTGAGTTAAGATTTCTGTTGTCTTAATAGTTTTTATGTGTGTGTTTGATCCTTGTATGTAGGGCTGCCAAATTCAAATTCTGGCCTAGTTTTTGTATTCCCCTTTTGCATGGTCAAGAAATCTCTCTCTCTTTTTTTATGACTTAAATAGCAGGGTAGACTGGAATTTCTAGCCTTGGTTGGCAAACAGCCTAAAAAGAAAGAAAATTCTAAAGTACAAAGTGTGGAGAAACTACTCCACTATCTTTCCCAAGAAGTCATGGCAATTCACTCTAAGTTGGTTAGCACCTGTTAGGGTCCCAGTTATGGGCAAACAGCGAACTCCCAAATAAAAATAAAATCATTAGGAAAGTATCAAAAAACACTTTTATAGCAAAAATGACCAACAATACATTTTCATAGTAAAAATAACCAGCAATAAATTTTCATAGCAAAATTGAAGACCTGGCATATATTGTAAAAAATAAAAATAATTTGCTATGATTAATCTCATTTCTTGTAAGGAGAAGCAAGTTTTCACTCCTCATTTGATTTTGTAAGATTATTTGGTAAAAAAAAAAATGCATCTAAATAATTATAATTTAATGATGAAATAATGTTATTCTCTTGAATTGATTATAAAGTTTGAATTTTTATATGTACAATTTCGGCATAGAATAACCCATAGAGGTGTTGATATGCCACTAAACAAAAACAACCACACCAAACCAATTCACATATAATAAAGGGATCTTTGGAGAGTCATGCTTGTTTATGATGGCATTACAAAAAAAAATTAATTTGACACCAATTAAATGGTTAATAAACAGTAATTTAAATCATAGTTAATTAAGATTGGAGATAAAGAAATTAGCAAAAATCCATCATTATAATTTAAATTCATTCTGTGTTAAGATAACTGATGATTTTTAAATCTGAAAATGAAATATGAAATTTGTGGGATGGTAATATGAAAACTGATTAATCAATGGAAAAAAAAAGAAACACAAATGATTGCCAATTAATCAACAAATGTTGGTGATATGGCTAATTAACAATTATTAATCAATGCAATTTTTTTTTATATTAAAGTTCACTCTCTACAAGGTTTGACAACCACTCAAAGTGGTGGATTACTGTTAAAATGTTTATGATAAATTAGGTATGTGATATGAGTGAAATAGGTGGTATGAAGATCATGAGGATAACGAGGCTAGATAATGATTGATCCTTGGCTTGAAGCCCTCTCATGTTGAATTGATGAGAGAATCCATCTTTTTGACTTCCATCAGTATGGCTGATGCTCTCCAGGAGAGTGACACGTTGCACCTTCTTGAGCTAACATTCTCAGCTGACACAAAGTGGAAAAATTATATTGAAAATTGCTAGGTCAGCTGCTAAGAAAGTTGGTTCACTGGGTCGTTCTAGACAATTTTTCTCTCCAGATTCTATCTTACATATTTATCAGTTTTACCATATTTGTCCATTTGAATATTGCTGTCACATGTAGCCATCACGCCAAAAAGACAAGTCGTCTCTCAACGGTTCCTCGGCCCCCACTGCCAAAGCCTTCAGACACACTTATTTTATAGACCATGTCGAAGCAGCCGATTGGTTGAGTGGGAGAGATTTACATATGTGTAGGCACAATCCGCCAATTCTCCCTTCCTCCAACTGCTCTGCAACACCATATGCATGCAATGCGTGGGTGTTTTCAGGCATGATGTCGCATATCTTGCTCTCAACAATCACATGGTCTGGTGCTCCTGCAATATATTTAGAGATTCTAGATAAAATCCAATGAAGAATCTACAATGTTTTGGGCCTGACCTGGCATCTCAGCTTCAGTCACTTTCCCATCGGCATAATGTACTTTTCTGTGTCATTTCTACAAATACTTTCATGGTAATTGTTCTAATGAACTTTCCGTTAGGTTACCGAGATTTTATGAATTTAAGTGCAGTATTAGAATGGCTGTTAGGTCTCATCAATTTCCAGTTGAATTGGTTGGATGGAATCGTAAGTTCTATGCTAATAGTTTCTTTTTTCACATTTCTCTCTTGTGGAACTCTTCTGGCTTCTTGCTTTATAGCCAACTTTGATCTTCAAAAATTGAAATGTAATGTCAATCGTTATCTACTGTCCCCTTGATTCTTCTTCTTTTATTGTTTACGCTCCTTAATAATGTTTTGCTTTTCCTTATTCTTTCACACTTAGTAACCCTTTCTGTTTCAGTGGCTTTATTGCCTTGCTTGGGATGAAATGATTAAGTGTATGTATAAAAATTCAGATATAACTAAAAATTTATCTGTAAAAGGACAGTATAAATGAAAATAAATTTTCCTTTTCTGTTTATTCATATATTGATTTAAAAATATATATGTTGATTAAAAAAAAATATTTTGCGTGTGTTGTGTAAATAAATATTTGTAGATTTATTTATAGACACACAAGTTATCTGCTAATAGTTATAAGTGATAAGATTGATTTGAAAATCAATCTCAAAGTTCGCTGTTTGAACTTTGAAAATTATTCTATGTAAATAAGGGGAAAAAACTGGAGACATTCTGTGTGAAATAATTTGAGGAAACTAAGGGAGATAATTCGAATAAGTTAATTGTTATTTATTATCACATTTCTCTCCTCCTCCCTTTCTCTCTCTCTCTCCCTCCCTTCTCCTACCTCTCACCTCCTCCCCCTCTCAGTATGTGTTTTCAAATGTGGCTTTGGTATTGTGTTGCGGTTGTTTTGTTGTTTTTTTTTCTACAGACTTTTCAAGAAAGAAATATAGTTTCAAGGTGTGCTATATTTATAAAATAAAGTGCTCAATATCAGAGAGCGTATATAAATATAAAAGTGCACACTGAAGTCAACACTCAGAAGCTACTGGCTGTTTCATGCTAGACGCAATCGTAGGGCCGTAAATGCTGGATTTTTCCTCGACTATTTATATATATAGGTCAGTGGTGCATTGTGGGTAATCTATTCTGGCAGTTATTTTTGTATGAGTGGCTTGTTTGTTTGGGTTAATTTATTTTACTTGTTTTTCATTTTCATTTTGTATTATTTATTTTCGGTTTTTGATGTTTTATTAATGTAGTAAAAAATTTGTGGTCGCTTATTTAATAGTTTGTTTTGGTCTGGGAAAATTTTTATATATATATAATGTGTATGTATTTGACCAACATTTAATGCCATTTGCATTTTTACTATCTCCCTTATATTGTGGATGCTTATTTACAAAAAAAAAAAACATTGTAGCTACAACAGTTAATTTTAAAATAATTATAACAAAGCGCATTCACGCATGTTTACAAAAATTGCCATCACAACGATCACAGTCACATTAAGTTTGTCTTTGCAGTTCACCCCTGACGATGATCTTGGAGGAGATCAAAAGTACTTGGGTTAACAAAAAATACGATGCCGTCCTTGATGAATTTCAACTTAACATCAAGAAACTAATTAGAGAACTAGAAAGGATTATTATAAAAATGAATAGACATAATACGTCTATATTATTTAATGAAACAAGCTTGAATGAAGATATGCTGCCTAAATATATATACACACACACACACACACACACACATATATCATATTAAAGAGAAAGAACAGTAAGATATATAATCCGGTGTTTTTATTAATATTTTTATTTTTGCAAAACATTGCTCAATGCAAATCTACAGAGCATAAATATTATAAATTTACTGATTTAAAAATATGGTTTTTATCTCTACACAGGAATTACCATGTTTCAAAAACAGAAACTAAAAACTTCAAATTCAATTACAGAATTAAATTAAAGTCCCTAGTCCTGTTTCATTTTCAAGTGAATTTTGGAATAACTTATTTTGAAATTTACTGAGTTTTATAAGCATATACATTCATAATATTAGTTTCTAAGGATACAGGGTAATCCAATCATTTTAACAAGGGGCGGTAGGGTATTCATTTTCACATACACATATTGTGTGTGTACATGGTAAGTACTTAAAATCTATTTAAATACAAGGTTATTTAAATATCATGGATCAGTAGTTAATGTTCCAGTTCCCCTATCAATTTCTTACAATATATAATAATAAATTTTGATATGTTGTATAGGTAACAGCTGACCATAGACTTGAAGAGCTTAAGATTGTAGCGATTGGGGGAGCATCCTCTTGGGAGTCGATATACAAAGCAGTGGTAGAAGCTTTCCAAATTAAATACAAAGGGAATGATGATGATTTGATCCTGTGGTCAATAGTCCAGATTCAAAATCAATTTTCTACAATATATAATTAAGTGGCAGTAGAAGAATTATCATTGAACTTTTTAAAAGGTTGGCTTAAATATTAATGCAATACTTAAATGCAGGGATCAATTTTGAGTTCTTCTGTAGTTTATTGTTGTCTATGGCATCAACTCCTCCCTACCTATTATATATTGTAAGAAATTGATTGGAGAACTGGAACATTAACTACTGATCCATGATATTTAAATAACCTTGTATTTAAATAGATTTTAAGTACTTACCATGTACACACACAATATGTGTATGTATGTATGTATATATGTATGTGTGTGTGTTTCTTATGACAATAAACATTATATTTAGTGGTTACATGTGTTTAAGTAAATATCCATTGTTTATCAAGAGCCCTCTACTAGTATGTATGTGTGTATATATATATATATGACACACACACACATTCCCAAAGAATTAAAAGATAACATACACCTAACACAGACATCCCCCTCCCAGCAACCAATAAAACTGTCAAAATGACCAAGAAGGGAATTCTGCAACTCCTGAATCTCTCCAGCCTCAATCTTAAAAACAGCTTGAAAGATGATGTTTGACCAACAGAAGGACTGACCAAAATTAATGATAAAAAACAAGTGAAAATTACAGATAAAGTTGATTTTCTTCATAAACAGTCATTCACTCCTGTAGTTTACTGCTATTAACAAGCAGGATTTTTTTTTCTCCTGATGATGGCCATGTTGGCTGAAACTAGTCAAGGAACCTAATTGAAATAATAAAACAAAAAATATTAATATACAACCCAGTGTGTCTGAAAATTTTAATCTTTTAATATTTTTTATTGTTCAAACACACACACACACACACACACACACACACACACACACACACACACACACACATATATGTATGTATCTCAATGGTTAGCCATGGCAATCTTTAAGCTTCACACTGGTAAAAAAAAACTGTGTCAAAAGGATAGTTTTTACTTAATATATATAAATTGTCAATGTAATAATAGTTGTTTTAATTTGTTTATTAATTTAATGTGTTAGAAATAGTCATACTTGATTAATGAGTCAACAGTAGTCATGTGATATGCCATATGTACAGGGTGTGGCAAAAGTAATGCACTATTTTACTTATTAACTTATATTGAACAAAAATAAATTACAGTAGTTTAGGAAAATTTCTAAGTATTGTCACATCAAAACAACATGATTTGTTATGGTTAACAAACTATTTAACATGTTCAAAATTCTCTGTTTCATGGACCCTGTCAGTAATACTTCTACAAATCATTTAACATATAGTGTAGCTTCCCTGTGTCTTTTCTATAAATACTTTCATGCTAATTGTTCTGATGAATTTTCCTCTTAGGGCAGTTTAGGTTTGTTTTATCCTTAGGTTCTTCCATTAACTTAACTCAGCTAGGGGACATATGTCCCTTGGCCTTTTTTTTTATTTCTGTCCCCAGCTTTCTTTAGTTTAATTCCTTCTCCCCTCCCTCATTAGGTGACAGAGATGTCAGTTCTCTGGTAGATGCGGGGTGCTCTGTTGAGTGTGTATTTCATATTTATTTTTGTGTCTGCATGAGTGTGTTTGTTTGAATGAGTGATTGGTGTTAATTACCTAGTCCTGCATTAATTTCATCCAATTAACTGATGCTTCTGCCACAATTAAGGATTATTTTGTTTAGTTTCTTGTATATAAATTGTAATCATTGCTTGAACATAGCTTCCTTGTGCCTTTTCTATAAATACTTTTATGGTAATTGTTCTGATAAACTTTCCTTTCTGGTAACTTTGACTTCATGAATTTAATCATAGTACCAGATTGGCAGTTAGGTCTTATCATTTTATAGTTGAAATGGCAAGATGTAGCTGTAAGTTCTATGCTAACATTTTCTTCTATTGCACTTCTCACTTGTGGAACTCTCTTCTGGTTTCTTGCTTTCCAGTCAACTTTGATCTGCCAAAATTTAAATGCAATGTCAATTGTTATCTTCTCTCTTCTTAATTCTTGTTCTTTTATTGTCTTCTCTCCTTAACAGTAATTTTTCTCATATTCTCTAACACTCAGTAACCATTTGCGTCCTAGTGTCTTTATTGCCTTTGATCTTCAAAAATTGAAATGCAATGTCAATCATTATCTTCTGTCTTAATTCTTGTTCTTTTAATGTCCTCTCTCCTTAATAGATTTTCTCATATTCTCTAACACTCAGTAACCCCTTGCGTCCTAGTGGCTTTATTGCTTTTGATCTTCAAAAATTTAAATGCAATGTCAATCGTTATCTTCTCTCTTCTTAATTCTTGTTCTTTTATTGTCATCTCTCCTTAATAGTAGTTTTTCTCATATTCTTTAACACTCAGTAACCCCCTTGCATCCTAGTGGCTTTATTGCCTTGCTTGGGGTGAAATGATTAAAAAAAACAGATTGACACATTTCTACATTAATTTCATAAAATTTATCAGAAATTGCTTGTTTTAATTCAGGAATTGTTTTTGGTTTGAGTTTGTAAACAAGATCTTTCAGTCGACCCCACAAGAAAAAGTTTGGTGTTAGGCTTGATGAACATGATGGGCACTCAATTGCTGCACATTGTCCTATCCAGCCCAGTAAGCATTCCCAAACAAACAAGTCATAGTTAATCGTAAGCCATCTTAAACTACTCTGTTATTTTTGTTCTTTAAAACTTAATAAATAATTTTTTTTCTGTACACTGCATTTCTGTGATGAGGAATTATCATTATTTCCTGTCAGACTATTATCCTCACCTTTGTTATTTTTCTAACCACTTTTGCCCCAGCCCCCTCAACCCCCGACATCTTACTCTCTGGGCTGAGGTGTCTACTCGGTCTTAACCGAACTTAAGGGAGTGACTGTAGGTCCCCTGAGCATCCGTAGATCATTCGACCGGTCCAGTGGTTTAATCCTGCTTCCTACCCACGTTGTGTTTGGTTTGATCCAGAAAGCAGAAGTGATGTTAATCCATTCACAGTCGACTGAAGATGTAGACACGGCTGGAAAGTCTGTGCTAAGAAATTTAGAATGCACCAAAAAAAATATATCTACAGTAAGCCGAGCAAACAACTATTCAATGGTTGAATTGTTAATGTCTTTTATATAGCAGAAAAGAATAGTATGGAAAAGAAACAGGTTACAGAAATGAAGTTAATTGATGTAAAGACTCATACACTGGATACTAGACAGAGAGTGGGTTGTGATTAGCTTGTTGTGAAATCGTCTTAGAACGATATGTGACTCTTGATTATTGTAGCTTGTTCGACGTTTCCGTTTCCAGTGGTAGTAATAATAGTAGTAGTCTTAGACGTTGGAGGAGTAATTTGCTTCTTCATACGTATATCCACAAAATATGTAAGCAGGCACCTGGCTCCAACTTCTGAAGTCACTCCCAATCTCCGACTTCTCTCTCCAGCTCGACTGCACTCGACGACAGACCAGCCAATCACTCTCTGATTCTTTTGCCTGGCCTTTCTCATCGACCTTGTAGTGCCACGACCCATAATGTTTGATGCGTGTGCTCATGCGCGTGATAGCACGCAGACGATGACGACGCGCCGATCGATCGCGGCCTCTCCAGTCTCTTTGAGAATTCTCTCCTGACTGCCACTTTTTCAGCATAACTACGCGTTTATATAGATAAATCTGACTGATCATAAATCGACCCTTGGTTCGCACCGATTATCATGAGTGTCGCTGTCAACCCAAAACCATGTGAGTTTCAAAGTTCTCATAGCCTGAGTAAGCTCTATTTCAAATTTTAACCGATAAAAATTATCTCGATCATCTTTCATTGTTTTCCTAATGACTGAATTCCAAATGGCTCAGATAAGATTCCCATCAGTAAACAAAATTGTTCTGATCTAATTTCGCTGTTCAAATCTACTCCAATTTCAATAAAGAAAAAATATATGTGTGTGTGTTTCCCAAACTCTCTGTTACATTTTTATCACAATGTTTTGGCCATTGTGCCCTCAGGTCTTCATCAGTTGTAAATCAATCAAAGTAGCCTGCAGGAAAATCTGAAATGGACCCTTTTTTTTAATTGATGGGAGTTTTCTGTCCTTGTTCCACTGCCCATGTCTAGGGATATCTCATTTAGTTATTATTTGTAATACTCTTCAGTTACAGCTCATCCTCATTCCATTGAACCCAAGTGAAATATTGTGATAACAACAACAAAGATGAAGACAATAGCTTGAATGTAAATAGGGTAACTAATGCCATATGAAGTTTTATATTTTTTCTGTAAAATATCGCTGTAATAATACCAGCAGATATATAATTAACAATTAAATCCTACCTGGATTCGAACATTTGACTTGATGGTAAGCAGATAAGTGGCACATTCTTTATGTCAGTGTTCTGCTATTTGAACGGCACAGGAATATAAACATGAACACTGAGGTCAACACCAAGTGGTGAGTGTTTCATACTTGAATGCAATCTTCAGGCCATGTGTGTTGGTTGTTAGCTCAACTATATAAAATCTAAATTCATCCTATGCAATTGGAGGATTTGAAAAGTTCTCACACAAACCAAGATGACCTCCCCCAACTCCCCAAATATATATATATATATATATATATATATATATATACCTATAGATATATATATGTGCATATATATATATATATATAGATATATATATGTGCATATATATATATATATATAGATATATATATGTGCATATATATATATATATATAGATATATATATGTGCATATATATATATATATATAGATATATATATGTGCATATATATATATATATATAGATATATATATGTGCATATATATATATATATATAGATATATATATGTGCATATATATATATATATATAGATATATATATGTGCATATATATATATATATATATGTGCATATATATATATATATATAGATATATATATGTGCATATATATATATATATATATAGATATATATATGTGCATATATATATATATATAGATATATATATGTGCATATATATATATATATAGATATATATATGTGCATATATATGTGCATATATATATATATATATAGATATATATATGTGCATATATATATATATATATATAGATATATATATGTGCATATATAGATATATATATAGATATATATATGTGCATATATAGATATATATATGTGCATATATATATATATATATATAGATATATATATGTGCATATATATATATATATATAGATATATATATGTGCATATATATATATATATATATATATAGATATATATATGTGCATATATATATATATATATAGATATATATATGTGCATATATATATATATATAGATATAGATATAGATATATATATATATATAGATATATATATGTGCATATATATATAGATATATATATGTGCATATATATATAGATATATATATGTGCATATATATATAGATATATATATGTGCATATATATATAGATATATATATGTGCATATATATATAGATATATATATGTGCATATATATATAGATATATATATGTGCATATATATATAGATATATATATGTGCATATATATATAGATATATATATGTGCATATATATATAGATATATATATGTGCATATATATATAGATATATATATGTGCATATATATATAGATATATATATGTGCATATATATATAGATATATATATGTGCATATATATATAGATATATATATGTGCATATATATATAGATATATATATGTGCATATATATATAGATATATATATGTGCATATATATATAGATATATATATGTGCATATATATATAGATATATATATGTGCATATATATATAGATATATATATGTGCATATATATATAGATATATATATGTGCATATATATATAGATATATATATGTGCATATATATATAGATATATATATGTGCATATATATATAGATATATATATGTGCATATATATATAGATATATATATGTGCATATATATATAGATATATATATGTGCATATATATATAGATATATATATGTGCATATATATATAGATATATATATGTGCATATATATATAGATATATATAATATATACCTATAGATATGTATATGTGCATAGATATATATATGTGCATAGATATATATATGTGCATAGATATATATATATAGATATATATATGTGCATATATATATAGATATATATATGTGCATATATATATAGATATATATATGTGCATATATATATAGATATATATATGTGCATATATATATAGATATATATATGTGCATATATATATAGATATATACCTATAGATATATATATGTGCATATATATATATATAATATATACCTATAGATATATATATGTGCATATATATATATATAATATATACCTATAGATATATATATGTGCATATATATATATATATATATAATATATACCTATAGATATATATATATGTGCATATATATATATATATAATAGATATATATATATGTGCATATATATATATATAATATATAGATATATATATGTGCATATATATATATATAATATATAGATATATATATGTGCATATATATATATATATACCTATAGATATATATATGTGCATATATATATATATACCTATAGATATATATATGTGCATATATATATCTATAGGTATATATTATATATATGCACATATATATATCTATAGGTATATATTATATATATATGCACATATATATATCTATAGGTATATATTATATATATGCACATATATATATCTATAGGTATATATTATATATATGTGCATATATATAATATATACCTATAGATATATATATGTGCATATATATATAATATATACCTATAGATATATATATGTGCATATATATATAATATATACCTATAGATATATATATGTGCATATATATATAATATATACCTATAGATATATATATGTGCATATATATATAATATATACCTATAGATATATATATGTGCATATATATATAATATATACCTATAGATATATATATGTGCATATATATATAATATATACCTATAGATATATATATGTGCATATATATATAATATATACCTATAGATATATATATGTGCATATATATATAATATATACCTATAGATATATATATGTGCATATATATATAATATATACCTATAGATATATATATGTGCATATATATATAATATATACCTATAGATATATATATGTGCATATATATATAATATATACCTATAGATATATATATGTGCATATATATATAATATATACCTATAGATATATATATGTGCATATATATATAATATATACCTATAGATATATATATGTGCATATATATATAATATATACCTATAGATATATATATGTGCATATATATATAATATATACCTATAGATATATATATGTGCATATATATATAATATATACCTATAGATATATATATGTGCATATATATATAATATATACCTATAGATATATATATGTGCATATATATATAATATATACCTATAGATATATATATGTGCATATATATATAATATATACCTATAGATATATATATGTGCATATATATATAATATATACCTATAGATATATATATGTGCATATATATATAATATATAC
>OZ038509.1:27346418-27558918 GCA_964036315.1 Acanthosepion esculentum
GGCTGGATCTGGACCTACAATCCTGAAATTTTGGATTCCCAAGGTTTCCCTACTGCGATTGTTTTTGACGATTTTTTATGTGATTTTTTCTTTTTGACAAATTTTTTGTAATGATAACAATTTTTTTAACTTGGAAATAAATTTGTAAATTAATTGCGAAATCCAGCAAAAGTCATAATGAACTATAAATAATTGTTTGTACGGTAAGTAAGGACCTACGTACATTAAATTGTCTTTAAATCAAGTGGTAACATAAGAATTATCATTGAACTTTTAAAAGGTAAGATTAAATATTATCGCAATACTTAAATGCAGCGATCAATTTTGATTTTTTCTGTAGTTTATTGTTGCCTATCGCATCTACTCCTCCCTACCTATTGTGATGAAGGCCCAATCAAGAGCTCTCCGCAGTTGCTAGCTGAAATACCACCCGATAGTGTGTGTGTGTGTGTGTGTGTATATATATATTTATATATATATGCATATGCATGCCTTTTTGTGTATATACATATATATATATATATATGTCTTCATATATTTTTTTTATTGTCTATAAACATGTGTGCATGTGTGTACATATGCATGTATACAGACATAAAATAAACATATATCACATATATGTTGATATGGTAGATATAGATAAATCTAAATTTAGGATGTTTCATCCTGCCCACTGCCCATTTTAAGTTGAAAAATCACATTCTAAAGTAAAATTTCCTTATAAGTTAAATTTGTGTTTTAAATTCTTTGACACTATTTACATTATTTGGACTATTATCCTCATCTTTGTCGCTATATTTATTACAACGTTTCGGCTATTGTAGGCTCCAGCCTTCTTCAGGTGGTTGGAATGTTGAACTGAACCCTTTATTTCGCTCACTGAGGTAGACTGTTCTAGTTCCACATCTAATGGATGTCAGTTATCAGTTATCTCCTGTTAATTCTCCCCTCCAAGTTCTCCACCGCCTTAACAAGGTATTGAACTCACACTCTTTGAGTCCTGTCACTAGATCTAAGTAATGCCTGTATCCACTGTGCCATGTATCCTTGTGGACATCTGTGTATGAATTTCTGGGTATTATAAACCAGCAACCATTTTTTACCAGTGCTCATATTGCAATTTTTGCTGTTATCAGTGCATGTTTTTTTTCCAGAGCTCATATTGCAATTTTGTTATTATCGCTTTTCTCTGGCACTCCTTATTACTGGTTTCCATATTGTATTCATTTCTATGCTTGGTCGGCTCAGGAGATTTTTGTGGCATGTGGAACTAGAACTGTCAAATCACATCCATTCATCATGAGTGGCAGTAGTTTAGGGTTTAATCGGTGGTGATGGAATCTAACTAGTTTGGTTTTAGAGGCATTGAATGTAACCAGCCAGTTTTTCCCCACTGGGAAGTTAGTGTTACATCGGACGAGAGGTCAGCTGTCAATCTCTGATCGTCAAGACTTTAAGAGGTGCACTTGTATATTGTATCATTGGCATAGACATTTACAAATGATTGGAGTTAATTCTTAGGTAGATCATTTAAGTAAATCAGAAAGAGGGTTGGTCCAAAAAGTGACCCCTGGGGGATGCCTGCATTGACCACCAGGGTCTCGGAGGACTGCATGTTATTAACTACTTTCAGGAATCTACCTGTTAGGAAGGATTTTTATAATAGAGCAAACCTTTCCAGTGATTCCTTAGCTGGAGAGCTTGTGTAGCAAAGCTTTGTGCCACACTTTGTCAAAGGCCTTTGAGATATCTAATGCTATTGACCTTGCAGCATGTGTGTTGTCAAGGGCCTCGCTAATTCTGTGTGTAATGGTAGTTTGAACATCAGTCTCTCATACTTCTGTCATACTGCTGTTCTAACCATTGGGTTATCTCTCCTCCTCTGGTCCACTGTTCTAACCACTGGGTTATCTTTCCTCTTCTGGTCTGCTGTTCTAACCACTGGGTTATCTCTCCTCTTCTGGTCTGCTGTTCTAACCACTGGGTTATCTCTCCTGCCTGTCCGCTGTTCTAACCACTGGATTATCTCTCCTCTTTTGGTCTGCTGTTCTAACCACTGGGTTATCTCTCATCCTCCGGTCTGCTGTTCTAACCACCAAGTTATCTCCCATCCTCCAGTTCCAGGTTCTAACCATTAAGTTGACACAACCATAGAACAAAGTATCAATCTTTTCTTGAATAAATTGAGAGCTTTCTCTCCTTCCTCCTCTCATCCCACTCTCTTTTAAACAGGAAAAGAAACTTATAGGAAATGAGAGAGAGGAAGGAAGAGAAGTAAATGAGGTGGTGGGGGCAGGCAATCATTAAATCCTCTTAAGGTATGAGTCATTCTAGGATCATTATTACATCTTGGGTGCATGTTTCAGGCACCCTGCAGAGGCTGCTACAACTTAGAAGGCCTCTTCTCACTATTTAGGGCTTCCTCTTCCTTCTCCTCCTATCTTCCCTACTACTATTACTACTACCCCCACTTCCCTCTCTTTCACTCTGCTTTTTCCTCTTTATTCTGTTTCTCCTCCTTCCTCCTCAGTCTCAGAATTTGGTATTGATGGAAAAAGCCTATTGATTTCTATAGGAAACGAAACCAATGAAAACTCTTATGCATTCTTTCCTTCATTATTTCATTCATTATTTATTTTTCATTAATTCTTTTTAGTTGTTTTTTAGCCGTTTTTCTTTCTTTTACTTTTTGTTTCCAATTCTTCCATTTTTTTTTTTTCTCACCATTTTTATTATTTTGTTTTTTCTAAAAATTTCTTTCCTTTCTTTTTTTTCATGTCTTTCATTGATCGATTCTCTACTTTTTTTTTTTACAGTTTTCATTCTTCTTGCTTCTATCTTTGAAAATCATTTGTATTTTTCCTTCAAAACCTTTTAATTTTTCCCTTCTGCATTCTTCATTCCTTTCTTTCTCATTGTCCTTTTTTCTTAACTTTTTCTTTTTATTCCACTTTTTTTTCTTTTGACACCTTTTTAATCTTTCACTTTTTTTTCACTTTTTCTCTATTTTCATTCCCTCTTTTCATAATCTTTTTTTCATCTTCTCTTCTCACCCTTTTTTTCTTGTTTTCATCTTTCCTTTCCTCATTCTTTTTCTTTTGTCTTTTTTTTCTTCATATTCTTCCTTTTTTTCTTTTTTCCTTTGATTTCTTTTTAAATCTAACCTCATGGCTTTTATTTTTGATAAATCCTTTTGATGTTGATGAAAAAAATTATATATATATATAATATACACGCACACACATGAAATTGAATATTGGTTTTCCTTAGTGTTAGTATATATAAATATCTATCTATATAAAGCAATTTATCTACTGCTAAAAAAACTTTTTCTCTCCTCCCTTTCTGCTTACCTGTTTCTTTTTTTCACTTTAACCATTAATTTCTTTCTTTCTTTTTCTTTCAATCTTTCTTTTTCAGTTGCTGGACCCTTATATTGGGATCTGTTCTTTCTATCTATGAACTAGCATTAGGTCTGGCTACTGCTAATGGCTATTGTATGTCCAGCTAATATTAAACCTCTCCCACTGTCCATTGGCTACTGCTGACCTACATGACAAAGGTGACCTAACACAAAATGAGACAAACCTTATTCAGGTCTGGCCATCCAAATTGGGTCAGTCTAATAATATGAACCTTACAGCAACTGACCATTGCCCAGTTTGTCTGTATTTAAACTTAGATACATTTAATCTCTTCTGAAAATAGACTGCCCAGTTTGAGGGAATTGGAGTTTAAAATAGGTTTTAATTACTTACAAAGTCCCGTCAGCATAATGTATGGTTCAAAGGTTTTGTTTGTTTTTAAATGTCCAAACATTTTATGTTGTGAGAAGAAAACTTAATTGGTAATCATAATGAATGTTCATAATTATTTAGGTTTACCAATAAATATCTTTATCTTCTTTTAATAAGAAAGAAAGAAAGAAAGAAAGGCAAGAAAATGGGAAAGAAAGTTATGAGAAAAAAAAAGGGGGAAAAGAAAGGAAAAAAGCAGAAACAAGTACAAAAGGAAAGAAAGAGTAGAAGAAAAGAAGGGGTGGAAAAGAAAAGAAACAGGAGGAAAGGGAAAATAGGTAAGAAAGAAAAGGTAAAGGTGTAAAAGAAAAGGGAGAAATAAACAAAGAAGGAGGAGGAGAAAGAATAAGAAGGGAGAAAGGAACAAAAAAGAAAGGAGAAAGAAACAAAGAAAAAGGAGAAAGAAAAAGAAGGGAAAAAAGAGGAGAAAGAAAAAGAAGGGAAAAAAGAGGAGAAAGAAAAAGAAGGGAAAAAAGAGGAGAAAGAAAAAGAAGGGAAAAAAGAGGAGAAAGAAAAAGAAGGGAAAAAAGAGGAGAAAGAAAAAGAAGGGAAAAAAGAGGAGAAAGAAAAAGAAGGGAAAAAAGAGGAGAAAGAAAAAGAAGGAAGAAAGAAACAAAGAAAAAGAAGGAGAAACAAAGGAGAAAGCATACAAGTTAAATATTTACTATTTTACTGATTTTTTTTTTTCTTGCTCTAATTAAAAATGAAATAAATGCTGATAGGAAGTGAAGATTATGATGATTAGGTGGATAAATAACGATTGACCCTTGACTTGAAGCGGTTAAGAATGTAGTGTTCAGGGAAGAATCCACATAGGAGTCTGTTCCACAAAAGTTGCAGTTCTTGGGAAGGCTCTCTCTTACATTTGGAATATGGGGGAAATTTGGGTGATACAACTCTGTGGAAGTAACATGGTACATCCACACAGTAAAGGTCTGAATTGGCGGAACTCATGAATGGAGCTTATCAGAATATTTGCCATTTTCTTAATCATTTAGCTCCAAGCAAGGTAGTAAAGTTACTAAGATGCAAGAGGTTACTGAGTGTGAGAGAATATAAGAGAAAGAAAACATTATTAAGGTAGAGGGTTACTGTTAAAATGGTCTTGATGAATAAAATTTGATATAAATGAAAGATGAGGTTGTAGGAAGTGAAGATTACAAGAAGGAGGACGATAGATGACAAATGACCTTTAATTTGTAGAGGTTGATTGTAGTGTTTGGGGACACATCCACGTGGGTGTCTGGTCCATAAAACAACAGTTCTTGGGGAAAAAAGCTATCTGGGTGGAACTTCTTACATTTGAAATACAAAGGAAATGAGAATGATTTGACTCTATGGATGTGGCATCACATGTCCTTGTTGTAATGGTTTGAATTGAAATAGCACTCTTAAATATTTGGTAATTTATAATATATGATTTTCTTTATAGCAAGGATAAATATGTGTGTGTGTGTGTTCACTAGCCATAAAAGTCTTTATTATTGTCAATCAGTTGGTAACTTTACTTTTCCTTTTTATCAACAGGCCACATCAAAGCTTCTTGTCAACTATCCCGAGAAACAGAGAAATGAAATTTTGGATTATCTTTTCAAGGTAAACAATGAAATTGTTTCATACTTCCATACTTATAAAATCTCTTAGGTGTATACAAAAAGTTGAATATATATCCTCATTATTTCATCCCCATTTCTAAGAGAAATCCATATAAAATATGCAACTACAAAAAAGATAACAAAATTATGAACCACAACGAGAATAAACTAGATAAAAACAAACATATGATTCCACTTACTAACTCTGTAACAGCTACTAACCAAAACGATTTATTCAATCGAAATAACATCAAAATATTTACAACCATATCCAAAACTATTATGGATATGACCAGAACCAAAAATACCCATCACAATAATAATTTGGAAGCAGGTATAGATAAAATAAGCTGTCATAATTGTTCTTCACATTATATTGAGGAAACTTGCTGTAATTAAAAAAATGTATCTATAAACGCATAAAGGATCTTGTATATAACAATTTATCAAATGCATTAGTCATACAAAGAAATAAATTCAACCACAACTTTGATATAAAACATGCCAAACTTATTAAAAGAGAAAGTAACTTACTTGGAAGGAAAATTCTTGAGTGTACCACTATTGAATCTCCACAAAATAAAAATCTGCACCCTGGATTTTTTCAAATATTTCCATTCCTGAAAGAATTACTCTTTTCTGAAGCCCATGTACATGATTATAAAAAATTAAAAGAAAATGGTGAAATTCATAACTTCCTTTTATTTAAAATATATAATACACAAATTTATCCCATAATGGGGTAGTTTGTGTTGATTGCATAAAAAGAAAAAAAAAATCAACATCATTTACTCAATTTCGTTTATTAGATGTTAAATTATGTCACTTAGCATCCTCCATAATTTATCTAGACTTTTTCGTTAACCTGATGAATATTTATGAACGTTTCTTAAATTTAAAAATTTTGCGAAACTAACATTTTTATTTTTGTTTATAAATACTTGTTGCAAAATAAAATCTTTGCATTTGCCATCAGAGGATGAAACATGTTGGCTAAGAGTTTTCCTTTTGTCTTTATTCATATATATATATATATATATATATATATATATATATATGAAAAATTTCTCAGAGTTAACTTGTAGAAAAAGACAATATGTATAAAGGTAAAAGACAATAGGAAAACTGTATTATTAACAGATGTGTTCCATCCAATGTGAACTTTTTCAAGGCAAAAAATGAAGTGAATTTATGGAAAACATTATATATATATATATATATATATATATATATATATATATATATATATATAAAATGTTTTCAATAAATTCATTATTAGTTTTCTATGTTGACATATTGTTAAATATCTCAGAATTTTGACATGGAAAACTAAAACAAATAGCAGTGACAATGTAGTCTGGTGACTTCTGTCTGTAGAAGTGATAGGTATACACACACACACACACACAATAATAAATGCCATTGTCAGTGTGTCGCACTTTTTCAATTAAAGGGACACAACTGTTAATAGTTCATTTCCTTCTTCCATATAATAAATGCCAATGTCACTGTGTCACTGTGTCACACTTTTTCAACTTTACTCCTAGAGGATGTAGCCCAACATATCATACCATTTTGGAATCAGACCGACTCTGTGAGCAAATTAAAAACATTCTCGGCTGGATATGGACACACATTCTTAGGAAAAAAAAAAAAAAAAATGTTACCAACATCTCAAATACAGATCAAATGTGATTTGGAATTTGACAGAATGATGGGATAAAGAACAAATAGGAAATATTTATAAATAACGTGTTTATTAATTGATTTTACACACTTAATTGAGGCCAGAGATTGATTGATTCATTTTTTTACAGCTTAACCGTTTGCAAGTTTTTTAAAGCCAGAAAACATTTTTAGATTGGAAGAATTTATTTATTTTTTTTTTTTGGGAGATAATAATTGTTTTAGTGATACAAGTCTTACTAATTAACCCAAAGCTGGAGTAGAAGAGGGTTCATACCTTTCCCAAGGGTATTTGCTCGTAAATATAACGAATTTAACCCAGCTCTCTGATTAACAATTCCAAGCCATTATCTATTACACCACATGCTTATCCGAGCTTACAGCACCTGGTATTCCCAAGTGATCACCCATTTAGATGCTGACCAGAATTGACATTGCTTAATTTTGGTGATTGTATGAGAATCGGTGTCTCAACGTGACGAGGCTATAAGCCTAACATGTTTAATTTATAAATGCATCCTGTTTGTTCTTTATCCTATTCTATATCTACAGGGTGATTGAACAGTACCTCCCTATTTTATGTATGAGTGGCCAGCTAGAAGTCCTGACTTAACACCCTGTGACTTTTTTTCTTTGGGGTTGGTTAAAGGTACAAGTCTACTATACCAAAGCAAGACTTTGGAAGAACTTGAAGTGCAACTACAAGAAGTTATTATTTCTTCTGTACCACAAGAGTTCCTGGTGAAATCAATTGATGCAATTCCTGAGTGGCTCAAGGAGCTGGTAGTGAAATCAGGTGGCCATATCAAATTTTAAATAAAACCTCACACTAAACACTTTCCCCTTATATCCATTTCTTGGTAAAATTATAGTTAAAGAATAAATTGTAAGTATTTTAATATGGGGAGTTACTTTTCAATCACTGTGTGTGTGTGTGTGTGTGTGTGTGTGTGTGTGTGTGTGTGTGTAGTGTTATTTTCATTTTTGTGTAATTTAGACGACAATTTATACATCGCACCCTCTGTGTGTGTATATTCACACACACACACACACACACACACACACACACACACACACACACACAGAGGGTGCGATGGATAAATTGTCGTCTAAATTATGCAAAAATGAAAATAACTGACATTTCATTTTAACAGATATATTTATGAAAATAAGACAAAAATATATTGAAATACAAAAGAGTAAATTTATTCAATAAAATCGACATTAGTTTCAACCATGACCTCCAGACGACTTCGGAATCTTCTGCAACTCTTCTGGATAGTCTCTTTGTTTAAGTTGGTGAATGCTGCCATAATCCTTGCCTTCAGTTCATCTTTGGTGCTACACAGAGTTTTGTTGGTCTCTCGCTCAGCTGCACCCCTCACTTAATAATCAAGGGGTTGCAGTCTGGGGAGTCGGGTGGCTAGATATAAGGGTTGATGCGATTGCAGAAATTGGTGCCCAACTGATTCTACTATACTATGCAGCCAACAAAAACAAACAATGTGTGTGTGTGTGTATGTATATATATATATATATATATATATATATATATATATATATATATACATATATGTATATATATATATATACACACACACAATGCATTCAAATATAAAAATAACATTTTTGTTTTATCTATCCATTTACAGTATTATGTGTATTAAAAAACTCTTTTAAAGGAATTTATAAGAGAACACTTTTATATACATTAGAAAAGAATAAAGTCATTTCTCTCTCTATATATATATATATATAAATATGTGTGTGTCTATATATTTAGACGTGTCTGTTTGTGTGTGTGTGTGTGTGTGTGTGTATATATATATATATATATATATATATATATATAAATATAAAAGTGAACATAGAAGTCAACACTTAGAGGCGACAGTCTGTTTCATGCTAGATGCAATCGTCAGGCCTGATGATTGCATCTAGCATGAAACAGACTGTCGCCTCTAAGTGTTGACTTCTATGTTCACTTTTATATTTACACACGCTATATCTCTGATATTGAGCACTTTATCCCATAAACTTAAGACTATATTTCTTTATATATATATATAAAATAACATTTTTGTTTTATATACCCATTTACAGTATTGTGTATTACGAAACTCTTAAAGGAATTTAAAAGAGAACATTAGAAAAGAATAAAGTTTTCTCTCTCTTATATATATATATATATATATATATATATATATATATATATATATAAGAGAGATGAAAGAAATCCTAGATACAAAAAGCATTGATAGTAAGACTAATAATATTTATTGTACAGGGTGTTTCAAAAGTCTGTCACATTCTAAGAACTCTTATATTATGGACTACAAATAGTAGTAGGATTGAACTCGTACCATTTAAAAGGCTAAAAGTGTCAAGTTTTCTCCTGTTATTTTAATTTAATCAATTAAATTTAATTTAATTTTATCCTTTGTCTCTTTACAGTGTTGTAATGTGACACAGATTTTGAAACATTCTGTACAGACCTTTTGACTAAATGCAATCATGAGAAAAATGTTAAAAATCAGAATTTTGGGACATTTTTAGTGTTCTTTCTCAACGAGATGAGAAATAAAATAAAAAATTGAAGTGTGACTTTGTCTTCTGGGGTAAATTTTTTTCCCACACATGTTATATTACATAAATATCAGATCTTAAATGTTAGTATACATTATTTAATATATATATTTTGATGAATTAACCTTTTTGCAACAAGCCTTTAAAAATAATTCAGTACTTAATTTTACACATGAACTAACTAAAGATAATAATATCCCTTTTTTGGATGTTTTAATAGATACTAGTAATGACACTTTTACCACTTTTGTATACAAAAAACCTACAAGTGATAACAATTGCACACTCAACTATCTTAGTGAATTCCCCATTAAATATAAACGGTCAATAATTTCTAACCTAGTTACTAGAGCAAAACTTATCTCTTCTACCAATAAAATATTTCATAAGCAATTGACGAACATCAAGCAAACCCTTATTAATAACAGTTTTCCTAACTATCTAGTTGATAATGAATTTGATAGATACTTCTCAGACCTAACAAGAGATACACCCAGAAAATTATCCTCAATTAACATCTTTTACAGAGGACAAATGCATAGACAATACAGCATGGATGAAAAGGCCCTTAAGTCTATAATACACCATAATGTGTTTCCTGTTGATTCCAACAAGGCCTTAAAACTTAATATATATTATAGTAAATTTAAAACCTCTAACCTGATAATGAGTAATAATCATTCTCCAGTTGTTGCAGTTGTTGATAGAACCAATGTTGTATATGAGTTTAAATGCCCCTTGGAAGAATGTTCTTCTAATCCACATACATATATTGGATTTACAACCACCCGGCTCTCCAGAAGATTAACTCTGCATCTAAATAATTCTAGCTCCATTAAACAGCATATTAAGTCACATACAGTTTCCCTTATGCAATCTGATATACGTAAAATACTTATAGAAAATACTAAAATTATAGATAAACATACAGACATTAGACGCCTTAAAATCTTAGAGGCATTACATATTAAAAGCAAAAGACCTCTTATTAATCGTATAGATTACAATATTTCTGGTAACATATTACAATGTTTATAATATATTTAAATTTTGTAGCGTATTCTTCGATCTTTTGGCTTGTGTATTGGAAATCTTTTTCACGCTGTCACATGATAAAAATCTTCGCCCTGCACGTGATAACATCATCGCGTCTTTTGAATTTAAAAGGATTTTAACGTTTATTTAGTTTGTAAAAAAGTAGCAACATGATTATGCTACAAGATAATTGGCAAATGTTTGTTTAAAAAATTTTTGACTAAAATATTGACCCTGAAGATGAACAATGATGTTCGAAAGCGCTAGGTCATCGTATGGACAATACATATTTCGAAATTATTTTCAAATAAAAAGTCTCATTAGAGAATATGAGAAAATTCAAAAGAAAATATGCAAGACTATGTTGTCTTTAACATTCAATACTACATGTTTAAAATATATATATATATATATATATATATATATATATATATATATATATATATATATATATATATATATATATATATATATATGTAGCAGTATTGTTGGCCTAAATCAACCCATACATTTTTCTTTACAAATGTGCAAGCAAACAAAAAGCAAACCAGAGAAAAAACACGAAGAACTGTTTTTATAACAAGTAGAAACAATATTTATATTTATGTATGTTAATGATATACAGGCATAATTAATAGGAGTTACTTCCCTTTGACTGGAATTAAAATTGTTACTAAGGAAATATCTTTATCTGAGCTCATAGAAAGTTGAATGAATTTGCCGCTCAAAATGTTCACCGTAAAGCTGAGAATATATTGATAAACTTTTAGATTCAGAAGAGTTGAAGGAGTGAATGTTCCATAATGTTTATAATTAAGTTTCTGTTGCTCGTAATGTTCTGTAGATTCAGTTAAGATTCTATAGTTTTCAGTTAGTTATAAATGAATCCCGAATAAGTTGGTGAGTGAGAGGTTAAATGTTTTAACTTGAATTACAATGAAGTTATTTTATGTTAAAAAAATTAAAATTCTAACTTTGTACTTCACTGATACAAGTGTCATGAACTAGTTTAGTAAATGCTAGACGTTCGTAAATTCTCACTGGTGCGGTTTACTCATACATTCAATTTATTTGTTTTCTAGTCACGTGACAGGCTCTGAGAAGCATTTCTGATTTTTGACGGAATTGTATTTTCGTCAGGTCAGGAACTAGGTTGATGTTATTTGGCCATAGTTGAGAACATGATTTTAATATTAACTGACCAATGAGAAACAAGAAAAATATCAAGGCTCTGTGATCCACTTTTTGCACAGATTTGCACAAAAATTGACGTTGAAAGAAAAGTGATAGCAGGAGGCTAAAGTACTCCCCCCCAGATTGAAAGTTCGAGAATAATAAGAAAAAAATAACTTTCAATATGTATGATACTATGCAAATTTTGTAGGCCACAGCACATGTCTGCCTGCTCTAGTTGTAGGTTTTGTCGGAGGAGTTTCAGGTCGAATATCCTTCTGCTGGGAAGAAGAATTTTGATCAAGCAGGGTCGAAGAGTGCTTATTATCAATGAAAGCAAGTTTCCACCTGTCAATGCTGACAGTAGTTGTCTTATTGTTGATCAAGATAGTAAAATATTTTGGTACACGGGAGGTAACTTGGAAGGTACCAGAGTATGTCAGTGTGAGAGGTTTTCTAACTGCATCTCTGTGTAGAAATGCAAACTCACAGTTTTCCAAAGTTCTTGGAATGAAAATTGCTCTGTGTGTTGTGTGTGTTGGAGTAAATAAGAGATTGGACATGCGTTCTTTCATGTCCTGAACGAAGTATGTAGATGGTCTGGTCGACATATTTTTCCATCATTTGACCGGGGAGTGTAATTGGGCTCCCAAAAACAAGCTCAGCTGTGGTACATTTTAAATCTTCCTTGACAACACTACGCAGTGCTAGCATTACTAAGGGCAATCTCTCAATCCATGATCATGTGACTTGGCTAGCTGTAAGTGCTGCCTTCAGTTGCCTGTGAAACCTTTCTACCAAACTATTCACACACGGATGGTAAGCTGTCGTTGTTATATGTTTAGTACCCAACAGGTTAGTAAATTTAATGAAGAGGGTAGACTGGAATTGGGGTCCACAATCAGTGGTGATGACAGACGGGCAACCAAATGTGGATATCCGTTCATGTAGGATCGTTTGTGCAATGACGTCCGTGGTGGTTGATCGCAGGGGTACCACCACTGGCCAACGTGCGAAATGATCCACTATTGTCAACAAATATTCATGTCCGTCTACTTCTGCCAAAGAACTGATGAGATCAACATGGATATGTTTAAATTGACCATTCAGTGCAGAAAAGTGACCAGGAGGAGATCTGGTGTGTTGCTGAATTTTCAACTTCTGGCATTTGATACATGCCTGTGTCCAGTGTTTGGCCAGATAAATCGTTCAGAAATAAGTTTAGTTGATGCTTTACAGCCTGGATGAGACATAGAATGAAAGTGGTTGAAAATTTGTCTCTGCATAGTAGGGGGTACATAGGGTCTAGGATGATTAGTGCTGACATCACAAAATTAGAATGCCATGCTGAAGTGAATTGGTCATTGCTCAATGAACAGTGACGTGTCACATTTGACTTTTTCTAGGGTGGCATCCGTCTGCTGTTCTCTGGCTGAACATTCAAAGTCTAAAGGCTGTGACTTGATGGAATTGTATTTTTGTTCAAGTCAGGAACTAGGTTGATGTTATTCGGGTGTGGTTGAGAACATGATTTTAATATTAACTGATCAATGAGAAGTGAGAAAAATATCAGGGCTCTGTGATTCACTTTTTGCAGATTTGCACAAAAATTAACATTGAAAGAAAAATGTTAGCAGGATGCTAAATATATATATATATATATATATATATATATATATATATATATATATATATATATATATATATATAGTAAAGATTGTCCACATATGCTTCATATAGTAATGTAGATACAATAGCCCAGTGAAAGAAAATTGGGAGATAAAAATCAACAAAAATAGTAATATTGATAATAAAACTAATAATATTTCTTGTATATTAACAGGCCTTTTGACCAATGATTTATTAGTAGGCCTTTTGACCAATGATTTATTAGTAGGCCTTTTGACCAATGATTTATTAGTAGGCCTTTTGACCAATGGTATATTAGTAGGCCTTTTGACCAATGATTTATTAGTAGGCCTTTTGACCAATGATATATTAGTAGGCCTTTTGACCAATGATATATTAGTAGGCCTTTTGATCATGATGAGAAAAAAATAGTAAATATCAGAATCTTCGGACACGCCTATGTCCTTTCTCAACAAAAAAAAAAAAATAAAGTTGAACTTTTTATAGGGAATGTTATATTACTGATGGAATCTTATCATTTTGGTCTACTTCTTCTGCAGTCCAGGACATCTTTTCTCAACATGCTTCCTTTTCGGCAAAAGGCTGACTAATATACAGTAAATATTATTAGTCTTAGTAGTAATATTATTAATTTTGTTGAATTTTTTTTTTTTTATTGCTCAAAGAAATAGTGTGTGTAAATATAAAAGTGAACATTGAAGTCAACACTTAGAGGTGACAGGCTGTTTCTTGCTAGATGCAATCATCAGGCCACATGTGTTGCTTTTTTTTTTCTCGGCTATTTATATATACGTGTCAGTGGTGCATTGTGGGTAGTCTATTTTGGCAGTGATTTTGCCGGAATTCATTTATTTGTTTATTTATTTATTTATTTGGGTTAATTTATTTTGCTTGTTTTTATTTATTTTTATTTTTATAAATTAACTCAAATAAATAAATAAATAAATAAACAAATAAACGACTTCCGGCAAAATAACTGCCAAAATAGGCTATCCAAAATGCCCCACTGACCCGTATATATAAATAGCCGAGAAAAATAACCGCACTCATGGCCTGATGATTGGGGTATAAGGTATCTTCTCCCGCGGGAAGTAGTCTGGGGTTGGAGTTTATTTATAGCTAGGACTTTTCGTTGTTTGAAGTTTAATATCAGTCTCTACTATGTGGTGTTTCTTATACGAGCTCCAAGTGTGTTCTTCTGGTATTCACAGTAAATAGTTTTTGTACTACAGGTGTCCAATATTATTAATAAGCGATGGGGGATTTAAGCTTAAACCCGTTAAGATTAATGTAAATTAGTTGAATTATAGATTTATAGATTGTGGATGATACCAGAGAACCCAAGTGAATAAATTATGCTGTCCAACACACTTATATGCATACATATCTTCATATTTACATGTCCATACATATATGCCACTATACACATACATACACCCATATATATATATATATATATATATATATATATATAAACTTTAAAAAACAAAATCCTAATCCTCCATCTCATGATCCGGTGTGGGGTCATAGTCACTGAGCACATGACCAGTTCCCTCCATATATCTGAAAGTTTGAAAGCTTATAGCTGTATCATATTAAAGCACTGTTTTTTTATGATCACTGCAGTTAAGCAACATTGAGTCTGGTCAGTACCTAGATGGGTGAATTCTTGGGAATACTAGGTACTGTAACCTTGGATGTGCAGGCAGTGTAATGGAATAGTGGCTTGGAGTGAAAAATCAGTTATTGCTTGCCTGTTTCCACTGAAACATGACAAGCAACAAAAGCTGCACTAATCAGCAGGCAGGATTGGTTTAAGGCTCCAAGTTCATTGCAGCAAATTGTCCTACAGGATGATGGCCTAGTATATTTAAACATGGCTTCATAAATTTGGTAACATAGTGGTTGCGAGTTTTATCCTTGGGCAGTGTGTACATGGATTCAGTAGAAACAGGCGAGCAATAACTAAGAAATACTAAAAAGAAAAAACAAGACCTAGATGATAAGAAAATGCAGTCTGAATTTCTGGGGTGAGGAATCATCATTATTTATACTATTTATATTTGGACTATTGTCTTGTCGTTATTATCACAATGTTTTGACCGTTGTGCTCACCAGCCTTCCTCAGGTGTATATTGATTCAGATTCTGATCTGAATCCTTTATTCTCGCTTCCCTGCCTATCTCTAGTGATATCATTTAGTTCTTGTTTTTACTTATTTTTATACTGCATAAAATTTGACTTGTGAACATCATTTTGACAAAAATGTATTAAGAGTAAGGTTATTTATAGGTCCTCTAGAATCTATATACAAGGGAGTGATATCAATAAAACTCCATTTTCTTATGAAAGAAAAAATAATATCAAGGTATAATGTATCAGCAAGTGGGACCAGTCTAAGACTATTTTAAAATTTTTTTGTTACAATAATGCCCAAGAACCACTCAAGCTAGAGGGTTACATAGTAAGATGTTAGAGGCTCAGTTTCTGGGGATATTTGGGGAAGATAATGGTTAACCCGAGACTTGAAAGGGTTAAGATTGTAGTGATCAGGGAAGCATTCTACTGGGAGTTGGTTCCACAAAGTAGTGGTTCATGAGAAGAAGTTGAATTTACATCTCACCAATGGAATACCTTGTAGTGGACTACTGTCATTCCATTTGTGTCTGGCATGGTAGGTCTTAGCCATGAATCTTAGAACTGGTGGAACTAATGAATGTAGTCTGTTTGGACCCATTCATGGAAATAGTGATAGGTGTGCAATGTTTTGTCTGCAGGAAAGGAGTTGTAGGGTGACATAATTCATCACCCACAAGGCCATGGGGATGCTTTTGGACTCAAGACTGGTAAGTGAAGACTGTGCAGCTCCTGTCTATATACGATAGCAGTACTCCGTTTTTTTTACCTGATCTGGCTCTTGTAAAGATAGAGCATAGCAGGAGGAGTCTGGTACATACTGGATTGGTACAGGGAACTGACCATTTTTCCAGCATCTTTTAGTGATGGGTCACAAGTACAAATTCTGCTTAAGATCTGGGTTAAGCTTACATCCAAATATGCATTCAAGGTATAGGGCCTTTTAAAGAGAGAACACCTGTTCATTGTGATAGACAAAAATTCATGGTCTGCTCAGTGATGATGGTTTTTGAGGCATTGAATGTGACGAGCCAGTCCCCCCCCCCCACTGTACTGTTAGAGCCAGAGGAGAGATCAGTTGCCAGGCTCTGGTCATTTATGTTAACGCCTTAATTACCTCCCCTTTGATTCTAATACCTATATAAGGGTGTAAAGTGGAGGCTGGCTTTACTTGTTTTTGATTCTGAAAATCATGGAGTACTAAAGAGATAACAGAAGGAACTAAAGTGAGGATTAATATTGGAAGCAGAGTGTATAGCAATTGGCAGGGAAGTTCTACTGTTTGCTTTCTCCATTTTTTTAACTTTTGGTTACTTCACAACTGGATAATGTTTTTTATACATAGAAATATTTCATTTTATTCTGAGGTTAAAATCTCACCATTTGCTTGTGTTGTTAAAATAACCAAATGAAAATTTTTCCTTACTCTAATACATTAGTATTACTAAAGAACTAAAAAAAAGCACTGTATTTAGAATTCAGTTAAATACTAACTTTCAGTTGGCCTTAACAGTTCAAGGTCATTGTTTCTTAATTTTGTAGTTGACCGATTCATTAATTCCAGTGTAATAAGTGAAAACATTTGAAAACAAAACAAAACAAAAAAGGTAAAAATGTTTAGTATCAAGAAGCCACCTATTTTCCACCCAGAAGAAAAATGGTGATTATTTAAGTCGGAAGAATGATACCAACATCTGGAAAATTTACACTGATACTTCAGAAGACAAGTTTGGAGCTGCAGTATATCTCTCATAAAAAGGGAAATCAAGAGAGATTGTGCAAGAGTTAAAACCAGAAGATATTGGAAAGGTTGGTCATTATAAATTGATTATAGACAAATTGGATAGAGAATATTTACAAGATGGAGGCACATTGGCATATTGTGCATTTAAGGATTTTTATGAATATAAACAGAGTGCAGGTAAAAAAATTTCAAACTTTATAATTGAACATGGGCAGAGATATGAGAAAATCAAAAGGCATGAAATGGAGCTCCATGAAGGTGTTAGAGCTTTCTTTTTGCTTAAAGCTGCCAATCTTACTGATGAATCTTGCTTTCAACATTAAAAAAATTGTCTGGGTGTATATTCACATACAGCCAACCTTGGGTGTCATCACAGCTTGTGCTATGATGTGCATAAGACATTGTCACAAATATATCTATGTTTATCTAATATCTTTTTGCTCGCCTTACTCTCTAAATGGGGCTGTGTTTATATCTTTTCTCTCTCTCTCCATCATGTAAATATATCTTTGTTTATCTAATAACTTTTTGCTCACCTTTCTCGCCATCATATAAATCTGGCCATGTTTATTTTTTCAGCCTAATTTTGGTGCCTCCCTTCAAATACTTAAAGTCGAAATTGGGGGTGATGCACAAAGTACAGGTAAGAACCAAAATGCTGCTTATTCTTTCTTTTATCTCTCCAAATTATAAAAATGACATGATTTTAAACCCCCTCCTCATACTAATTTAACAAACCTCTCCTTTAACACTTACGATCCCAGCATATGTAATGTTATCCTTGTACATAACAAATAAAAACAAATCAAGACCTATTCTCTTATAAATAACATTACTGTTTGTTTCATATTGGACTTCACCAATCGCCATCAGTGAACTTGTGGCTTTGGAGCTTTCACTGAGTGTTGACATTCTTCCCTCTGAGGGGGATGTTTATATATCTGCCTGTTATTGCTTTTTTCCACATTCTCCTGATGCGTTAATGATTATTGCTGAAATAGTCTATCAAGCTTTAGATAAGAATGGTGGAGCTCGGGCTGTTGCTTTGGACATCTCAAAGACATTTGACAGGGCTTGAGATGTTGATCTTCTTCACAAGTTGTATAGTTATGGTATTTCTGTATGAATTTTTTAACTGATTCAGTCTTACCAAACCATGAAATGACAGTTGTCTTGAATGGCCACTCTTCTAGATCTTTTTGCATTAATGCTTTTCTATAAATACTTTCATGGTAATTGTTTTGATGAACTTTCCTCTATGGTATCTAGACTTTATGAATTTAAGCACACTGCAACACTGGCGGCAAGGTCTCATTATTTTATAGCTCAAAATGGTTAGATGTAACTGTAAGTTCTATGTTATCAGTTTCTTCTCTTGCACTTCTTGCTTGTGGAACTCTCTTCCAGCTTCTTGCTTCCCATTCAATTTTAATCTTCAAAAATTTAAGTGCAATGCCAATCATTATCTCCTGTCTTAATTCTTGTTCTTTTATTGTCCTCTCTCCTTAATAGTATTTTAAAAAAATATTCTCTAACATTCAGGAGCTCCTTGCATCTTAGTGGCATTATTGCCTTGCTTAGGGTGAAGTGATTAAAAATAAAAACATAACATCACTGTTTGTTTCACTCTGGACTTCATCAATCCCCATTAGCCAGTGAATGTGTGGCTTTGGAGCTTTTACTGAGTGTTGACCCTATATTCTTGTGTAGCGGTTCTTCCCTCTGGGGTGGGTGTTTATATATCTGCCTGGTATTTTTTTTTCCACATTTTAGGTATAGCAGGGTCAATCACATGTTTAATTGTCCTGTTATTGTTGAGTGTTTGCATGCTTTATTTGATAATATATCTCTGTGGGTAATTCCATATAGACTTTATGTAGTAAAGATGGTATAATTTTTATATTTGAGAATTTGTAAACAAAGAATTTTTTTCTGGACAAGAAAGAATTATATTAAGGAATTATGAAGAGTTGATGAGATTTTCTCATTTCTTTCCTTCTCACTTGTGTGTTTTCTCTTTGCAGATGGCACAGAAGCTTCACATATGCATGACAGCTGGGAGGAAAATTATAACCGAGGATATGAATGGTGGTTAATAAAAGAAGCTAAAAAGGTAAAATAATTAAAATTTGGGCCTGGTTTCAATCTCCACCTCCTCCTATTTATTGTGTGTGTGTGTGTGTGAGAGAGAGTCAAGGGTGGAGGTATTAGTTTTTTATTTATTTTACCTATATTAGAATTATTCATTTATCTTTGTTTGCCAACATTAGGCTGATAAAAAAGAAGTTCCCAGCACCATCTTTGTACAATGTTAGGGAAATCTGAAAAGTGTCTCTGAAGTTTTGAGCTCCTGTAAAGTATTATAGAAAAACAGGCTTTTCAGGATACAAGGGATGTGAGTTGACATCTCACTAAGAGCTTATTTCTTAATTTTTTATACATACTTTTCAATCCATAGCCAATGTGAGTCATTGGGATAAAAAGCAACTGAAATTAAGATGGTTGAATTCTTCATAAGATTATGAATAATGATTACTGTTTACATTATTTACATTGTTCAGACTTTGTCCTCATTTTTGTTGGTATATTCACAATGTTTCGGCCATTGTACACTCTGGCCTTCTTCAGGTCACAATGGCCAAAACGTGAATATGGCATCAAGAATGAGGATAACAATCCAATTCAAATAGTGTAAATAATTGCAATACCTCATCTCAGACAAATGGTTAGTATCTTTGATAATTTTGATGCGATGAAAACTGAAGAACAAATGCAAAAAAAAGGGGGGGTTCTTTACTTACTTTTAGCTACAAATAGAAAAAAAGAGGAAAATAAACGTTCAGAAGTGAAATTTCACCCAAACTGGCAAAGAACAAACGACAGTTTTTGGAAACTACCCCAACCACAGTTTGTTTCTCTTGGGCAAAATGTAATGGCTAACCAGTGATCGCAAATGTCTGCCTCAGAATTTTTTTTCATATTATTATTATTTTTTTTTTTTTTTTTTTAATAGATGGAGAGTGAAATGAAATGAAGACATCAGAGCTGGGGGTACAACAAGCTAACTTAAAAAAATAAGGAAACTGACATAGAAGAAAAAAAACAATGTGAAAAAAATGAGAAATATTTTCTATGAGTGATGGTCAGTGAATAAGTTTGCCTATCGTCCAGTTCACACTCCTTCCCTTCTTTTGAGCAGAAGTAGACGTTTATCCCTTGTTTACTGTTTAGGATTGGGTTTCCAGTTCATTCTAAGGTCCTCTTCCGCTCTATATTTCTAACGTGTCTGCCTAAACTTTGAAATTTTATGTAGACTATTTACATTAGTCGGACTATTGTCCTCATCTTTGTCGCCATATTTGTCACAACGTTTCGGCTGTTGTACGCTCCGGCCTTCTTCAGGTGGTTGGAATGTCGAACTGAACCCTTTATTTCGATCACTGGGGTAGACTGTTCTAGTTCCACGAGCCTCAAGGACACATGGCACAGTGGATAAAGGCGTTGGTTAGATCCAGTGACAGACCCAAAGAGTGTGAGTTCAATACCCGGTTAAGGCAGTGGAGAACTTTCAGAGGGAAAATTAGCAGGAGATAACTGATAACTGACATCCATCAAACATGGCTCGTGGAACTAGAACAGTCTACCCCAGTGATCGAAATAAAGGGTTCGGTTCGAAATTCCAACCACCTGAAGAAGGCCGGAGCGTACAACAGCCGAAACGTTGTGACAAATATGGCGACAAAGATGAGGACAATAGTCCGACTAATGTAAATACTGTACATAATACCTCATCTCAGAAATATAGACAGATTTTATTTACTATTTACATTTTTTTCCTCAATAGGAGTAGATAGGTTTGCCTATTATCTGGATTACATACCTCTCCTGTTTTTAGACAAGGAGTAGAGGTTTATCCCTTGTATCCTGTTTAGGATTGTGTTTCCAGATCCTTTTGAAGTCTTTTCATTCTCTTTTGCTCCAGGTCACCCCCTTGTTTGGAGCGAATTGATTAAAATAAACATTCCCAGTTTGAGAAGCTGAAAAGATAATTTATGTCTGAATTTCTGAGATGAGGAGTTACATTATTCAAATTATTATGAAGGCTGTTATTACCATAATGTTTCAGCTGTTGTGCTCGCTAGTCTTCTTCAGGGATTTGTCAGAGTAACCTTCAAATAATTTCAAACTTTATTCAATCTCCATGGGATGGTAGATTATTATTTTCTGCTCAGTTATTGCCGGTTCTATATCCACTGAGTTTGTACGATGCCCAGCTGAAGGACTGGACCAAATTGAGCCCAATACCATAAAATTAACAAATGAACATTTTAATTCTCTTAGCTAGAACTTGGGACCTTAAATCTAATATTCTTATTGCCTGTCTGCTGCTTCTTCTGCTGCTGCTAAAGGATAATTGTATAAAATTCTTCCTGTTAATTTATATCACAATGTTTTAAATTTATTTTTGTATTTCAGAGAAATCCAGATATTAAGATTTATGCCCTTCCCTGGGCATTTCCTTATTGGATAGGGAATGGCACCAACTCTCCTTATACAACCCCTCAGCGTACAGCAGATTACATCATCAAATGGATCGAAGGGGCCAAGAAGTTTCACAATATAACCACTGATTATGTTGGGGTAAGAGACAGAAATTTTACTTGTTTTTATTTTTTTTGCTGATGAAAATATTACAGGTTAATTATTATTAACAAATGGAGTACTGCTGCCATACAGTGCCTGTGTGTTGTACTACCCCAGAACCTCACTGCTCCCGATCGGGGCTGGGATAAGCCTGATTGGTGTCCCTGGGCAGTGCTTTGTGTCCAAATCTGTGAATTTGTATTGCTCATGTTAAGCCTTAAAAAACATTATATAAAAGTCACTATTATTTTTAGCCATAACGTTGAAAGTGTTAAAATTATTCAATAGTTTAACAAGAAATATCTCAAGTTGACGTTAAAACATTGTTGATTTAAGATGAAATGATCCATTATGACATGTCTCTAATTTGTATTTAGATACATTGCATTAATTTTCAATTTTTTTAGTTGAATTGTTCACCTATATTGCATATGATGCATTATTGTATTATTGTACATAATTCATGTGCTATGTGTGATACACGCTTAAGTGATCATGTATCTTTAGATACATGACTGACGAGGCAGATTTAATGACGACAAAATTTTTATTGTTGGTAACATTTTTTTTTAAATCTATTTCTGAAATTTTTTTTCCTTCAAAAATTCTATTTCTGGTCAAAAATTTTCCTTCAAAAATTCTATTTCTGGTAATAATTTTATTTCAAATATCTATCGCTGGTAATATTTTTTCTTTTTTTTTTTCAAAAAATGTATAGAAAGAAAAATCTCAAGTTGACATTAAAACATTGTTGATTTAAGATGAAATAATCCATTATGACATGTCTCTAATTTGTATTTAGATGCATATGATCCGTTATTGTGCATAATTAGGTTACAATGAAATTTGTATTTTATATGAATACATAGTTTAAGAAAATTGCAGTGCAGTAGAGTGGGAGCCCCCCCCCATCATAGATTTGGGGCAGGGGTCGTACCATGGATGAGGAGATATCAGACTCTTGTACCAGCCCTGCTGCTATATATGGGCAGGAGCTACAGTCTTCACTTTCCAGTCTCGATAGGGTCCAAAAGTGTCTCTGTGTCCTTGTGGGTGATGAATTATTTTCCACCCTACAATCCCTTTACCACAGACAAAACATCTCACTGCTCTGTTGTTATTCCCATGGAAAGTTCTCAGACGCACTACATTCCTTAGTTCCAAACCATGCTACACACATTGTAGTGAACCACCCTCGTTCACTTTGTATTCCATTCGAGAGATGTAAGTTCTATTTGAGCAGCTTCTTTCTGCAAATCACAGGCTTTGTGGAATTGACTCCCAAGAGGGTGTTTTCCTGATCACTAGAATCTTAACCTGTTCAAGTTTAGGATTAACTGTTATCTTACACACATATCCGCAAAAACTTTGCCTCTTACTCTGTAACTCTGTTTTGAGTGGCTCTTGGGCCTTGTACAGAGTGAACATCACTGTAAGAAAAAATTACAGACATTAGGGCAACCCAATAGTTACCAGTATGGAAAACAAAATTCGTGTGTTGGATATCGGTTGAAGAAAGACCTTTGGTTTTACTTCCTTTGCATCAGTGTGTGAGCGAAAATTGGAATTGGTGATAGCATAAACAGGAAATGCATCTGGTGGTTAAAATAAACAGGATGTACAGGTGTACTGATCCTTGAATAAACAGGGTGTGCAAGTGTCCTGAGTGAAAGGAAATGCATGCTTGTATGGGCACATGCTAAAAGAGGCATGGCCACATGAAGTTGTGTAGGTGTTATATGACTGGTTTGATTCTTGATCTGGAGAGAGGCTGGCTAGAGGTTCACTGAAGATTTGTCACCATCAATTCCTGTGTGTGCAATTCTAACCTCTGTGATTCTCCTTCATTCTACCAATAAAGACATTTATATATCTACATCTATAATTCTCAAAATGTGTGTGATCGGATGTTGTTTATGCGTTTCCACAGTTTTCATCCAATTTTGATGAAATTCTTTTTTGTTTGATAGATAATTCTTCTTGAGTCCAAATTGTTGGCGACAATGGCTCTCCACTACTTCCTGTCCATTATAACTCTCAATGTTTTACTATTTACTATCTGTTTTCGAATATATATCGTTCATAAAAACTTTGATAAAAATAAATAGTTTAAATTATTACAATAATATTTATTATTATACAGTTTCTTTCCAGCCCCCCTTCAAATTGTTACCCCCCCCCATTTGGGGATGTGCCTCAGTTGCATCCAAATGTTTTTACTAATATTGATTTTCGGGTGGGCTGACTTTAAACTTAAACTGTTCTAATTGAACGGAAAAAATTCCCAATAATAAAAGACGCAATCAAAGGTTATACTGCTAGTTTTTATATGTGTGTGTTTGTCGCCTCATTTGAACCCAGCAGTAATATGCTACACATGAATAATGTTCAATCTCTGGCTGTAAAATTTTTGAAGTTTGTCTTCAATTTGCCCTGATACCTTTAGGGAAGGTATGGATACTTCTTAAGTTCTCCCTCACTTGTGGGTCAAAAACAGTAGACATGGCTGGTTTAGATTTCATTGGGAACCATTCTAGAAGATGGACAACACTGATTCTTAAACAGGGAGGGGTGTCTCTTTAAGACACCAGCAAGTGTGCTTGGAGTGTGAAAGAGAACAATGTTGCATGTAGAGTGCTCTGATCATTTACTGACTCCTATTCTGTCTCCTTATAAATGGGTGTGATAATTGTCCTGGGTATGACGATAATCTGCACCTGGCAGCAAAGCTTCCGATTGGGAGATTGGAAGTTTTGAGGAGCATGGAACCATCTCTTAATTGCTGTTGTTCCCAGGTCTACCCTGACTCAGGGTGGTAGCACCAGTGAGGGTCTGAGCTATAGGTAAATAGTGAACCACCCCAAACAAAAATCAACAGTAGATTTTTACTAAAAAAAATGAGCAAGAATGCATTTTTATAGCAAAATGACAATCAATGCAACATAAAAAATATAAAAATACATTTTTATAGTAAAATTACCAACAATACATTTTATAATCTACAAAATATATATCTAAAAAAAAACATAATTTTATACTTTCAGGATGAAGTTATGTACAAAATATGTAGATTTTGACATTAAATATCTCATAAAGGTGTTGATATGTCACCAAATAAAATCAACCAATCAACCAAACTTTATGAATTTAAGCCATAATATAGCTTCCCTCTGCCTTTTCTATAAATATTTTAATGCTAATTGTTCTGATGAGCTTTCCTCTTTGGTACCTAGACTTTATGAATTTAAGCCATAATATAGCTTCCCTCTGCCTTTTCTATAAATATTTTCATGCTAATTGTTCTGATGAGCTTTCCTATTTGGTACGTAGACTTGATGAATTTAAGCCATAATATAGCTTCCCTCTGCCTTTTCTATAAATATTTTCATGGTAATTGTTTTGATGAGCCTTCCTCTTTGGTACGTAGACTTGATGAATTTAAGCCATAATATAGCTTCCCTCTGCCTTTTCTATAAATATTTTCATGCTAATTGTTCTGATGAGCTTTCCTCTTTGGTACCTAGACTTGATGAATTTAAGCCATAATATAGCTTCCCTCTGCCTTTTCTATAAATATTTTCATGCTAATTGTTCTGATGAGCTTTCCTCTTTGGTACCTAGACTTTATGAATTTAAGCCATAACATAGCTTCCCTCTGCCTTTTCTATAAATATTTTCATGGTAATTGTTCTGATGAGCTTTACTCTTTGGTACCTAGACTTTATGAATTTAAGCCATAATAGGCTTCCTTCTGCCTTTTCTATAAATCCAAATGTCACCACTACATACATAAATAGATGTGTTGGGTTTGGATGATTTTTGATACTGGTGAAGGAATTTTTTCTTTGCCTTTGACATCTTTGGCCACTTGCTCACGGCCACGTTTATTTAAGATTGTAACGTCAAGTAGGTTCATTGTGTACCTAACAAAACTCAAAGAACCTTGTTTCACTGTGGTTTTCTGTTTGCTTCTTCACTGGCACAAATTCACTTGTCTGAAATAATGATCAATGCCAGAGTATGATGAATAGAATTTTTACTTATTGGTGAATAAACAAGTTAATAAAGAGAATGTTAAAGTGTTAACACTTTAGGGTACATTGGACAGTTTCTTTACTTGCATTTCTTGTCTGTGGAAATCCCTTCTGATTTCTTGCTTTCTACCACCTAAAATCTTCAAGAATTTAAATCTAATGCCAATTTTCATTTTCAGTCTTCCTAACCCTGTTCTTTTATTGCCCTTTATCCTCTCTAAAGTCTTCTCGTTCTCTTTCACTCCTCATGGCATTATCACCTTGCTTGAGATGAAATAATTAAAATAAAAAAAACAAAAAACATCCTTCCTCATTTTACTTTTTTACTATGACTGATGCCGATCCCCACCCTCTCTGGAACTTGTGACCATCAGCTGATTCTATCAATATTTCAGAAATACAATGTTTGATTTTTCTTTCTCTGCTCTTTAACCATAACATATTCTCCTCTATTTCATACACTATGGGTGGGGTGGGGATAGGTGTATAACAAGCCAATATTGTTTTATATTATCTATCTACACTGATATGATTAGAAGAAACTCAAATGGTAAGTATTAAATTCAGATGAAAGTAACATTGAATTTTGAATGTGATTTATTCTCAGACTATTTTTCTACTTGATTCTATTAAACCCTTTCATAAATCTGTTCTTATTTTTATTTTCAGATCTGGAATGAAAGGTCTTACTCAATAGATTACATAAAGGTTTGTGAATTGAACTTTTATAAAGGCATACACTAGCAAGGTCACTGGCTATTACCCGTGGAAAATAACTGATAAAAACATTTATCTGTCTAAAATATGAGAAAAGAAATTTTGTTTCAGAATCAAAAGTTGATTTAGCAATATGGGACCTGAGAATAATGCAGATTTTGGAAGATGATAAAACTATGCTAAAAGGGTTAAAACAAAAATATCAATTCCCATGGCTAAAATAGTGTATTCACTCTCAGCTGTGAGGTCTGGATAATTTGAAAAAATGGTAACCATTATCTGAAACATGTATTTTGACTAAATGGTTGACATGGTGATAAGTTTGAAATTGTCAAAGATGAGATGTTGCTGTTACCACAAACATGGGAGAGGGTAAATTCTTGTGGGCAGGATATTGGGGAATCCTCAAAATTGCATAACTGCTAAAATTTGCCGATTTCAACTGTACCACTATAATGCTGCGGAATGTCCTGGTCACTGTGCTAATGACAACACCGTCCCGTCTTTGGTCACCAGAGTGTCCTTGATCGATTCCTGTGGCTATCCATGGAGTTGGTCACTTTCATTCAAGCCTTCCCCTGTCCCACGTTGTGTTTGTTTTGATTACAAGGCAGGCAAGGATGGAATTGTTGCCATATAGGAGGGACGATGTTATAAGACAAAAAAATAGGCAGTTGTATAGATCAACAAGGTTTATATAACTGAGGTTTATACAGGAACACTTTTTCATATAAGAATCTACAAGCATGCAGGCTAATGATGATTTCCTCATAGTCTAATTTTGTGACACTTTGTTCTTTATTTCCAAGTTGGAGTTGAGGTTTCAAACTTTAAGTCAGACTTCTTCAGGCAGCAAATTATGGAATGCTAATGAAGCACTTGTCTCCCTCTTTCTCTTTCTCTGTCATTATATAGAGATTTTCAATTCTTCCGCTTTTCATCAAGGCACTCTGATCAATTTATCTAATAGTCTGGAACAAGGCATGAGTTGAGAGTTCTCAGTGGCAACAAATCACATGGAGATCGGTGAAGTGATCATTTCCTCTTGGCATAATGGAACCGCTTCTCTGCCTCAACTGCTACTCTCTCTCTCTCTCTCTCTTTCTCTCTCTGTAATTCCCTTCTAATCTAATGTTTTTATGGACCCTCGCCCAACATCAGTGTGGGGTCTGGCGCGATCTGGGTTCCAGAATTTTCCAAATATCCAATCCGATCTCTCTACTGACATTGTCCTGGGAAGCAATTTGAATGTTTAAATTTGGAGAATCCTTCCTCTGGAGAGTAGAGATAGCAGGGTGTTGACCTTCCCCCCCCCACTTACTCCTTCCTTCTCTTATTTGTACCTTATTTTGTACTTATACCACTCTCCCCCGTTCACCAATCTACTGTGTTAACATGCGTGTTCGTTAATTAAAATTATCCATCTCAACCTCACATCATCAGAAATGTCCTTTGTCATAAAAAGTTTATTTGATGTCTTCTAGATTTCCCATATTGGATAAATAATATTTCTTTCCTTGCCTTTAGAGAAGGCTTTGACCAAACTGTTATTTTACCAATTGACCGAATTCTTTGTCATTCCAATTCTGTATTGTATTTAAAGAAATCTTATTCCTTTAGCGACATGCACATCTTTCACCCCCTATCCACAAGTGATATAGAATCATTTCTTTACCCTCTTCTTCACCTACTTGTAGCCATAAAATTATTATCTGTAACTAGCTTGGTGGTCTCTGTCCAAAAAATGCCAGCCCTGGTTGCTTCACAGATGTTATTGCACTCCCCTCACATCATCCCTTGGGCTTCACTTTAACCAGATGCCTAAGTGGATTTCAGCGCTATCTTCTATTGAGGTCCTTTACTCACAAAATGAGAAAACAAGATTAGAGTATATTTTCTTTTGTTTTCGGTATGTCCTTCAATCTATCTACTACCTTCTTTTGTCTTCGTGTTTACTTTTGATTTAATTTAAGCCTTTTTCTTTCTTCAAATTATTAGCATTCTTACAGTCTCACACCATGTCCGAAGGATCAGGTGGTCAGAGTTGACCAGCTGGGATGAATTATGGCAGGGGCAGGAATTTGGCCCTATTTATTCAGGTACAAAGCAATTGCCAGTTAGTTGGGTAAAGGTTTTGAACCCAGTTGGAGGAAATTAGGGGTCGGTCACACAAAGTCGTCAGAAGATACCAGCTTAATAAAAAATTTTGAAAATGGTTATAAGTTGTTTAATAAAGGTTTTTCTTAATGAATTTAGAGTTTAATTAAGATTTTATCTGGAAAAAAAAATGAAATTTTTTTAATACTTGTATATGATAAATTGTTATGTATAAGATCCTTTAGATATATATAAGTTGTTATTATATATATTTGTCATCCACAGACATACTGTTTCACTGTATCACAGCTCATCAGTATGACTAGACATCCAATTGCCTCAAGCCGGGATCGAAACCCGACTGATTTGGCATCAGTCGGAGATTCTACCCCTGAGTTATCAGTGTCCGGTTGAGAAGAAGGCTAATTTTTACTTATTCTTTGAATAAACTCACCAATAACCAAGAGGGCTCAATTCATGGAAGAGCTTTGCAATATTAGCAGTAATAGTCATTGTTTACAAATTCGCACTTTCTCCCAAGAGTGCTTGACCGGAATTAAATTTTCCGCAGACGCATATATATATATATATATATATTTTAGAAAATCGCTTAAATCCAACACATTTTTATTTTATTTGTTTAAACGTTATTTTTAATGGATCTTCATATTTGAATAGATGTTCTGTTTTTATTATTAAACTGTATATTTATTTATATACATGTACCAGCCTGCATATTTGAGAAATTTTGTTAGAAATATGTTGGAGGGCACATATTTTTCTAACAAGATTTCTCGAATATTCAGGCCGGTAGATGTATATAAATAAATATACAGTTTAATAATAAAAACAGAACATCTATTCAAATATGAGTATCCATTAAAAATAACGTTTAAACAAAATATATATATATATATATATATATATATATATATATATATATATATATATATATATATATATAGATTCTTGTAGGTTTATACTCCTCCAGCTAATATACTAGAGTTCTTTTGACTCTTGAATATAATAAGTAAATATTTATAACTTATTAGCATTAATTATTACATACCAACTGCATTTATCTACCAAATAAATGCTAAGTGACTTAAATATCAATGACAAATATTCACTTATCCCCAAACTAAATAAATGCTTACAGATTCAATTATAAATGACCATGCCTGAATCAAATAAAGGCTAATAGACTTGTGTATAACAATATAGACACAAAATATAGACTCGTGTATAACAATATAGACACAAAATATAGACTCGTGTATAACAATATAGACACAAAATATAGACTCCTGTATAATACTATAGACTCATGTATAACAATATAGACACAAAGTGTAGACTCATGTATAATACTATAGACTCATGTATAACAATAAAAAAATAACAGTGACTAATTTCAACAATAAATATCTCGGCAAAGATTGACAAATCATAAAATCAACCCAACTTAACCCTACCATTAGTGCTGTCAGTTATCGTTAGGACCAAATTCATCTATTTTGACCCATCCCTACTTCAAGCTTATCATTTGAGTCAAGAATTTGCCTGGAAGTCTCTCATTACCATTCACAGATCTCTGCTTGTTTGACATGGTATGGTAATTTAGTCACCTATCCAGAAAAAAAAATCTTCAAATCAATCATTAAATTGGTAGTGATAGCAACAAATAAATTACTAAATAACCATCAACACTTATTAGTAGACTATGTAGTAGTCTGGAACCAAATTGATGAATAATCTAAATAAATAAATGACAAATTCTGTCTGTCTGTGTGTCTGAAACCCCTCTAACTTGGGTCACACTTGCTTTACATAAACATATACCATTTTTGCAAATTCTGTCTGTCTGTCCGTGTGTCTGAAAGCCTTCTAATTCAGGCCGCACTTGTTCTACATAGACATATTAATCCTTTTTGGAATCCGGATGATCCCGGGATTGAAAATCTGCCCTTCATCTGGTGTTTGAACATCCAGCATTGGGATTTGTGTCTGGATGAGGAGGGAACAGTTAAAAATTCAAATCTTCTCATATCTTCTATCCATCTAAATAAATAAACAGCAAATTCTGTCTGTCTGTCCGTGTGTCTGAAAGCCTTCTAACTCGGGCCACACTTGTTCTACATAGACATATTAATCCTTTTTAGAATCAGGATGATCCCTGGATTGAAAATGCCGTTCATCTGGTGTTTGAACATCCAGCATTGGATGAAGAGTGAACAGTTAAAAATTCAAATTTTAAAATAATTGAAAAAAATTAGTGATTTCAAAAGTTTTTAATTTATATTGAGTTTAAAGTAACACAAAAACTTTCTGAATTTAAAAAATTTTTGTTTTAAATTCAGTTTAAAATATCTCCCAAACTTTGTGAATTGAGGAAATCAATTTTATTTTTCAAAATACCAAGGAATCAGAGTTAAAGTCAGAAGTTTTATGACATGAGGTTTTGAAGTTCCACAGAGTTTGAGATTTGAAGAACTCAATTTTTGGCCTGAATTAGAATTTTGATCTAAATCAGTCTTTTGGCCAGAATTGGACTTATAGCCCGATTCAGAGTTAAAGTGAAGATTTGAAGTTCCATGGAGTGAATTCAGGAATTCAGTTATTTCTTCAAAATTATCATTGCTGTTTTCTAAGCTGAACCAGAGTTCCCTTTAGTCTATCGGGTTATCTCCTCCTAATTTCTTAACCCTTCAACAGGGGTCTCCCTCCCACGTGTATAAATACGCGTTCATCCTTCTCTCTTCCTCTTTTTCCTGCTTACGCCCATGTATGAGCAACTATGTCGTTTTCGGCCGCGGGCCGAAACCTCACACGTGCGGCGAGGTACAAAAATCTTTCTCTTTAAAATTTCCAATATGTGAACTCTTACACACAACCAGCGTTTCCCATATTCTGGGAACACGCTAAAACAAAATTCACAACCGTACGGACATTTCAATTCAACACACACACAAACAACTTTCCATACAGACACTAACGTTTTATTCATGTTTTAAATGATGTATTTGTAATTCTTGTATCAATCTGTTTGTCATTAATATATAATTGTTTTATACATATATATCTGTCTTGTTCGTTTTATTTTGCTTTCACTGGACTCCATCATAGTCCAACATTACTATGTAGCGGGACTGGCCAGCAGGAAGTCTTAGTCCAGAGATTTTATCCCCACATTAACCCGCCGGTCCTCTACAAGTCTTAAGCCAGAGGCTCAGTTAGCCCTTCACAGGAGTTAGCTTAAAAGTCTGTATAGAGTGGGGCTTTTATGCTAGTAAATAATAAAAGAAAAATTTTAACAATAAAAATACTTGATAAGTTAACAAGAAAAGAGTTAGATTATTAAAAATTAGTTAAATAAATATAGAATACTCCCATGATGCATCAGAACAAGCGTTTTACTGTCAAATGAAACAAACATCCACCAACACATAAGCAAAATTTCTTTAATTCTGTTTACATATATGTTCTTTTAAAATATACATTCATTTCTCTGAGATATATACTAAAGCAATTTATCCTTTTTTCTATGCTATACTTGTATCTCGTATCTTATTTTGCTTGTAATTTTATAATCCTGGTATGGTTTGATGATGTGCTTTTAACCCCCCAAAAATACATATATAAAAAAAATGACACTCAGACAAGGCCAATAAAAACCACAACTAATTCAAAGGATATAACCACAAAAATGGAAAGCACCCTGTTATTCATTTGGATTAGATATAAGCAAAAGCACAATTTAGCTGACCAGATCTGCTTGGTGAATATGAAAAGGGTTAAAAAAGCAAAAACTGAAAAATAGTTCAATCCATTTCAAAATATTTGCTTGGGAATACCACAGCTGCAGTGGCCAGACTGGAAAGGATATGGAAGAGCAATATCAGCTTCCAAACAAAGCTCAAGCTGTACAAATTGCTGGTTGTAACCATCCTCCTCTACGGGTGTGAGAATTGGACACTGCTGGTTGAGGCAGGAAAGAGGATTCAGGTGTTCTAAAACAAATGCTTCTGGGAGTATAAAACCAATGGCTATCTATGGAACAAGATTAAATCTCTCATGAGTAGGAATCTCTCCTCCCACTATTAAGTGTTGGAAGATGTCATGTTTTGGTCATGTCACACAACATAACAGCCTCTGTAAGGTCATCATGCAGGGCCCTGTTGAAGGCGGATGCAAGCAGGGATTCCAACACAAGAATTGGTCAAATAGAATCAAAGAGTGGATGGACATGACAATTTCACAACTTCTGAGAGCCACTGCCAACAGATTATCCTGAAGGAGTTTATCTGTTTCTTTTGCCTTCAGGTCCCCTCTGATGATTGAAGCAGCAATGGACAGATGATGACGATGATAAATTTTCTGTGCCTTTTTTATAAATATTTTCATGGCGATTGTTTTGATAATAAGTGTTGCAACTGAGTTATCAAAAAACAACAGTAGAAAGCGGAATTGGTTTCACAACAAGTTTATTACCTTTTAGTACAGGGAAACATAATATAGAATAGAAACTAAGGAAAAGAATGATTAGTTTTAAATGACTAAATGTTTTCAGCAAAAGCTACTGCTCCTCCTGCTGCTACTCCTCTTGATGTAGGAGTGTTTTTATGTTTTTCGTCCGAGCCCAAATTTTTAGGGAAATATTCTCCCTCACAACAATAATCTTTTGTTTTTGGTATCTTGACTTCCTGAATTCAAGTATAATACTAGATTGGCAGTTAGGTCTCATCATTTTACTATTAAAATTGATTAGTGTAAATATAAATTCCATTCTAATGGTTTCTTCTCTTACACTTCTCACTTATGGAACTCTGGTTTCTTGAGTCTTATATTACATTGAAACACTAGTTCTTGTAGGAGCATTAAAGTTAAGGAATGTAGAGCCTGGTCAGTATCTATATGGGTGACTGTTTGGGAAGACCAAGTGCTGTAAGCTTGGATGTGTGGGTGGTGTCGTATGTAATAGTTTGGAATTGGAAATTGAAAAGCTGAATTCTTCATTCAGTTGGTTTAATTATATTTCCTTATGCTGAAATACTTTTGGGAACGGTATGAATTCCTCTCTTCTCCACCAGCTATTGGTTAATTAGTAGGACTTATATACTGTAAATCATTATTATCTCCAAAAATTCTTAGAATCTAAAAATGTTTTCTAGTTTTAAATAACCTGAAAATGTTGATAAACCGTAAAAAAATAAATCTATATTGTTAATCACAATCTATAAAAATTTAAATCCGTTGTCATCTTCAACGTCTTTGAATCTGATTCTTTTTATTGTCTTTTCTACTTAATAATATTTTCTTAGTTGCTTTCATTCTCAGTAACCACTTGCGTCTCAGTGACTTTTTCTCCTTGTTTGGGGTGAACTGATTTAAAAACAAAAACATAAAGTCTCATGAAAAATGACTTGCTGGATTCTTTTTTTCAGATTTTGCGAAATACCTTGTGTATGAAGAAATTGGAACATGTCAAGATAGTGGCATCAGATGGAGGTTGGAACATTGCAAAGGATATGTTGAAAGATTCCGTATTAAAATTATCCGTTTCTATTATTGGGTAAGTTTTTCTAATCATCTGAAGGCAGACAGCAATAATAATATTAAATTGATTCATTTCTTTTTATTAACTGAACCTTATTTTTAACTATTAGTATTTTTCACTCATATTTCTTTCATCTTAATTATGGTGGTGACCTGTTGGCAGGGTTTAAAATAAGCTGACTGCACACCTAGCAGGAGGGCATAAGATCAGTCACACACTTTTGGGGTTAATACCTGAAGACATGTTATAAACCTCACTGATGTCTACATTTTTTTTTATCTCTAATTTAAACTTGACTTATTTCTAGATTCTTGATTACAGCAAAAAACATTTAATCAACAATTTTGACTTAGAGGCAAACTGGATTTATTTATGTCTGCCAGTTTTGACTCATGAGTAATTTTAATAGAGAGTTTGACAGTTTTCATACAGGAAACATTTGACATTTATTGACAAAACAGCATTCCTGTTTTCAGTTGAAATTTATAAAATCTTTCTCTTAAAACAGTTTTTTTCAGGAAAATAGGTTTACCGAGCCCACAAATTGTTATCTCTCTTTCTAGTCTTCATGGGAGTTTCCTTTTGCTTTTGTCAAAGGTAGAATGGAAAGTCAACATCATTATTTTTCCTTCTAGTTACATAAGCATTTTTGTTGTGGCTTCTGTTAGAAGTTTTCTAGTGATGTATTTTTTATTATTTGGTAATGTTCTTTATTTGTAGAAAAAATATAAATTGTATGTCTATTCTCAGAGAACATATATGCCAGGAATGGCCAAACTTGCTTAATTAATGTAAAAGCTACAAGTGATACAGTTCAGATGTTTGAGAGCCTCAAGACATGAATAAGGATTTTATCTGTCAATTGTTGCTTTCTAGTCAGTAGATAGGCCAATATATATGCCAGGGATGGCCAAACTTGCTTAATTTTAGAGCCACACATAATAAAGTTCAGATGTTTGAGAGCTGCAAGACATGAACAAAATTTACACATGCATTTTTGTTACATACACATTAACAGTAAACTTATGTTTTAATCTAATGGGGTCTTAATTCAAACCCAGGAAATAATTATAATTTTTTTTCTTATTTACCTTTTTATATTGAATATGGTGAAAAATGGAACCTATTTTCATGAGCAGCATATTAATGGTCAAAGAGTCACATGTGGTTCACAAGCTGCGGTTTGGCAAGCCCAGAGATATAGTAATGGTGGGATAGCCATTTCCATGCAAGAAACATTTGACACTCATTGACAAAATGGCATTAATGTTGACTGAAATTTAGCTTTCTCAAGTTCATTTTTATTTAAAGTCAGAAAATATTTTTAAATTGTAAGAATTTTTTTGTTGTTGGGGGGAATAATAATGATTTAGTGATAGAAGTCTTAATAATTAACCCATAGCTGTGGGGAGAAGAGGTGGATTCATATCTTTCCCAAGGGTATTTGCACATAAGTGAATATCACAAGCCCAACTGGAATTGGAACTCGGCTCTGCAATTAACAATTCCAAACATTACATTACACCTCCCGCATATCCAAGCTTACACCATCTGGTATTCCCAATCAGTCACTCTTTTAGACCAGGCTCGACGTTGCTTAACTTTGGTGATCACACAGGAACTGATGTTTCAATGTGAAGTGGCTGTAACCCTTCCACTCCAAATAAGGTGAGACAGATAGGATTGAGTTACACTCGACCAAAATCGAGGAAGAACCTTTGTTCAGAACTGAGCCCTCTTCTCTGTCTTGGCATGTCATCTTCATGAAGACATGTTTTAATTAGATTAAGCACAGGGAGATGTAGAATAATGCCTTTCCTTAGGACAATGGTATGAAATGAATGCATCTGTCTTGCAATATAAATACAGTTTTGTCTTTTTCATCATTCAAGCTGATAATCATTAGGCCAGATCATAGTTCTTCATTTAAAAAAAAAAATTGTATGTTTATTCTCAAAGAACATATATGGTAATGGTGAAAATAGTTGTTTACATACAGGAAACATTTGGCATTTATTGACAAAACAAAATTATCATTAGTTGAAATTTATAAACTCTTTCTCTTAAAACAGTTTTTTCAGAAAAAACAGTTTTCTCAAGACCTTTCTTATCGCCTTTCCTGGCAGTAATTTTTTAATCTTAACACATTTATTTTTTTTACAGAGTCCACTATCCTGGGACAGTCACAACGAAAGATGCCTTGGCTACAGAATCTCCCTTGTGGTCATCAGAAGACTACAGCACTTACAATGATGAAGTTGGGGCTGGATGTTGGGCCAGGGTAAGTCAGTCAGTGTCTTGTTATGCTTAGAGAATTTGACTAACCAATCAGGTTTGTGGATCCTAAATATGGGGAAAACCTTTCATCAAAAATTGAAAATCCGTTTACTGGACAAGGATTCACTTTGAGAAAAAAAGTTAAGTGTAGACTTGTTAACTATTTTAATTAAAGTAACACCATTTACTAAAATGTAAATTTCATCCTTAGTATGATTTAAATTTCTCTCATCTCGAGTGACACCTAATTGTAGTATCAATGCCATTTTATACAGAAATAACCATGAATAATTCCACGGTTTTCATATTTTAATTCTCTGATGAATCTTAATTTTTCAGATAATGATTGAATAAGCTCATGGCAAGTTCTATGACAATAAAATATCCATAGAAGTTTCCCTATCACATCCTTTAGTATTTGAGCTTAGCAACTTTAACAAAATATTGCAACAACAATCATAAATATGAATGCTGGTCATTATTTTAAGATGTAAGGGGGTACAAATGAAAAGATTTGAAACTGACAACTTTTTTCTATTTCGCTGAAACAGCCCTTAAACAACTCTATCTTCCCTTCTTTTTTTCTTTCTTTCATTTTCTCACTGAAACCAAGTAGTGTCTCTGATATGTGTTTTGTTTTTCCACACAATCAAAATGGAATAGTCAATTATTTATGAGGTATTAGCAGGAGACATTAAACAATTCTATCTTCCCTTCTTTCTTTCTTTCATTTTCTCACTGAAACCAAGTAGTGTCTCTGATGTGTTTTATTTTTTCACACAATCAAAATGGAATAGTCAGTTATTTATGAGGTATTAGCAGGAGATGTTAAACATTTCTATCTTGCCGTCTTTCTTGCTTTCATTTTCTCACTGAAACCAAGTAGTGTCTTTTCCCTTCTTTCCCCATGATCAAAACAGAATAGTCAGTTATTTCTCAGGTATTGGCAGGGTATAATGGTTGTGCAAACTAATAAAGTAGGCGAGAAAAGCACAATTCTTATAGGATAGACAGTGTGTGACAGACACAGGATTACCTCTTCTTTTATGACGTAGATTTAACGTTAGCACAAAAAAGAAAAGAAAATGACATACAAATATATATCACTTCATCTTCTCTGTATTCAGAGAGATACAAATTATGGAGAAAGAAATGGAACTCTGGGAAATGGTTGACTTTATGTAGAAATCAAAAATGTTTTTTACTGTTTCCTTTCAAGGACATAAGACTTATGAATGAGTGTTTGAGTTGGATCCAAAAGACTTGAACAAAGACCTTCAACATCTGTCTCTATTTCTGAGATGAGGTATTGTAATTTTTTACATTATTTACAGTGTTCAGACTGTTGTCCTCATCTTCGTTGTCATATTCATGACGTTTCGGCCATTGTATGCTCCAGCCTTCTTCAGGTTTTCTCTATATTTCTGAGATGAAGTATTGTAACTATTTACACTATTTACATTTGTTCAGACTATTGTCCTCGTCTTCGTTGTCATCTCCACAATATTTTGTTTGTTGTATGCACCGGCCTTCTTTAGGTGATTAGGATTTTGAACTGAACCCTTTATTTCATCCATTGGGGGTAGATTGTTCTAGTTCCATATGCCATACCTCTTCTGAAGATGAAGACTGTGTAAAAAGACCTTTATGACATAAAATGCTCAGTAGACAATAGTCTGAAAATAAACAACTCTTATGTAAAAGATTATTTCTTATATTTTTATTCTTTCATAATACAGTTTGAGTTATCTCCACTTGACAACATTACAATCCCAATTTTCTATCATATTGGCTATTTGATTTAAGATTTACCAGTCTGGAAATTTGTGAAATGGAATTATTTTGTTGTTCCAAGTTAATTCTTAATATTTTTTCTTTTTTTTTTTAAGTATTATGTCCCTTCACAACATAGTTGATCATGGCTCTCCACACATTCTTTTTTCTTTATCATCTCTGAACTGCAATGTATTCTTGGGAAAGATTGTGAAGTGGTTTCCCATTGCCCACTCTAAGGTTTTGATTCAGAATTGTCCTCCGAGATTGAATGCTATTTAATTTTGGCTTGCTGTTTCCATTTTCCATACCGATATCCACTATGCTACCTCCACAGAATTCTTGATTCTATTCATTAGGAATAATTGTAGTATGTTTTCAATGCTGGTCTTTTGTAAAGTTGACTATTCATAAAACCATACCAGATTTTTGTAAAATTTAAATCATAATTAAAAATCATAATATTTAATAAACCAAATGGTTTTTGTTTATGTCGTCTGTAATTTTTTTGCAGTACTAGAGTTACTTCTGCTATATCTGGTCTGGTGTTCCTGCAAGATTCATAGCAAAATCCAAAGAAGGATCTGCAATGTAATCGATCCTGACCTGGCATCTCAACTTCAATCATGAATGTGGCTTTCCTCTGTCTTTTCTACAAATATTTTCATGGCAATTATTCTAATGAGCTTAGTGGCTCAACATGAATTTATGTGCACTACTAGATTGGCAATTAGGTCTCATTGTTGAACTAGCTAAATGCAACCAGTTGTTCTATTCTAGTAGTTTCTTTTCTTGCACTTCTCACCTGTGGAACTCCCTTCTGGTTTCTTGCTTCCCTGCTAACTACAGTCTTCAAAAATTGAAATGCAATGCCAGTCGCCATCTTCTGTCTTCTTGAACTCTGTTCTTTTAATGTCCTTTCTCCTTTCATTGTCCTTTGCTAAAGTTTTCTAATTCTCTTCCACTCACAGTAACCCTTTGCATCTTAGTGTCATGCTTGGGGTGAAATGAGTAAAAATAAAAAAAGAAATTCCCTTGTACTGACAGTTCATGGATTCACATACTAACATGTGAATTCCTTGTAATAGCAAAACTAAAGAGGCTGTCATTTCATTTTTGACACCATGGATAAACTATTTTACTCCATAATAGGCAAATTATATTTTGTCTGTAAACCCTACTGTAGAGTTATCTCTCTTTTCGCACTGGTGATTGCCATATTTACATGCTCACATGTGAATTCCTTCTACCAATGAAACCAAATATGCAAATATTCTATTTATATCACTTCTTAGCCTTTTATCTGGAATCAAAGCATAGTATCTGTTTTCTCTCCATGCTTGTTTCCAGGGATTCCATCTCCTCACATAAATAAGAGCTTGTGTCAGATTCTACCCGAATGGGTAATTGAGGTAAATAAAATCATTTTGCCATATAATAACCAAAGTGTTTTAATATTCCTTCATGATAATGTCAAATTGGCAGCTGATCTCAAAAATGACTGACAATCTGTTGTTAACTGAGGCAACGAATGGCTTGTTAATTTTAATGCCTCCAAAACAAAAGTCTTTTAATTATCTTGGACAACCCTTTTTGTCTTCCATTAGCATGGATGATGCTATCCCCCCAGGAGAGTGACTCCTTGCACCTTCTTGTACTAATGTTTTCTGCTGACGTGAAGTGGAAAGATTATATTGAATCACTTGCTTGGTTCCCTGTGTTATGCTAGATAATTTTTCTTGCCAGAATCTATCTTACACATTTATAAGTCTACCATTTGTCCCTGCATTGAATATTGCTGCCACATCTAGTCTGCTGCTTCTGCTATGTATTTAGAGTTTCTTGATAAAATCCAAAAAAAAGATTCTGCAATGTTATTAGTTCTGATCTGGCATCTTGCCTTGAGTCACTCTTCCACCGCCATAAGGTAGCTTTCCTGTGCCTTTTCTGTAAGTATTTTCATGGTAATTGTTCTGATGAGCTTTCCGCTTTGGTACCTAGACTTTATGAATTTAAGCCATAATATAGCTTCCCTCTGCCTTTTCTATAAATATTTTCATGGTAATTGTTCTGATGAGCTTTCCTCTTTGGTACCTAGACTTTATGAATTTAAGCCATAATATAGCTTCCCTCTGCCTTTTCTATAAATATTTTCATGCTAATTGTTCTGATGAGCTTTCCTTGTTATATTTAAGACAGAAGAAGACCGTCCTTTCCCCAATCCCCCCCTTCGGCCTTGTGCCACATTTCTGTAATTTATACAGAATAAATATCGCTTTCCTCTTTGGTACCTAGACTTTATGAATTTAAGTGCAGTCCTAGATTAACATCTTAGTTCTATGCTAACAATGTCTTCTATTACACTTCTCGCCTGTGGAATTCTCTTATAACTTCTTGCTTTCCAGCCTATTTTGCCTTTAAGTTTTTGAAGATCAATGTCAATTGTTATCTTTTGTTTTCTTAATTCCTGTAGTCCTGGGTTTGACGATAAACTACATCCAGCAGCAATGCCTCTGATTGGGAAATTGGAGATTTTGAGGAGTATGGAACGACCTCTTAATTGCTGTTGTTCTCAGGTCCCCCCTGACCTGCGGTGGTAGCACCTGTTAGGGTCCCACTTATGGGTTAAATAGTAAATCCCCAAACAAAATCAAAACACCGTGAAAGTATAAAAACACACTTTTATAGTAAAAATACCAGCAATACATTTTTATATATATAAAAAATTACCAATAAAACCTATTGATAGTAAATGTTCAAAATATTTAAGATTTCAGCATTAAATAATTCAGAGGTTGATATGCCTCTAAACAAAATCAATCAATCCAAACTTAATTCTTGTTCTTTTTTTTTTCCTATTCTCTCACACTCAGTAATTCTTTGCTTCTTAGTGGCTTTGTTATTTTAAGGTGAAATGATTAAGAAAAGTGTAATGTTTGACTACTTTTGTAGAATTATCTTCCTTGCACTGACAGTATATTTACATACCCATATGTGAATTCCTTCTGATTACAAAACCAAATATATTGTCATTTTTGACAGTATAGCTAAACTTTTTTAAAATAGCCATTTTTTTTTTGTCCTTCATATGTTAACTACCATTTTAGAGTTATCTTCCTTGTACTGGCGATTATTTTTATATGAAAATCCTATTTTTATATGTGAAAAATAAAAAACGTAAAGACTTAAAAATGGCATTAATTTTGATGTCATGGGAAAAGTAAATAATTTGCAATGAGAATGAGTTGAATGTTTTTTCTTTTCTTTTCTTATTGCATGCCGTAAAAACTCGATTGTTAGGCAATTATAAGTTAAGGTTAGATTTTCGACCTCAGAATTCTTTCTCCGTTTGACCTCGAATTCTGGGCATGACTTCTGAAATATTGACTTCCCGAAAATATGAATGGTTATGCAGATAATCATTATTTCCGTATAAATCTGCAGCAGATTTATACGGAAATAATTACTTTTATTGGACAAAAATAGCTTCGTATTTAATTACCAAAATACATTTTTAAATAAACGATGTATATTATTATAGTTTTTTAATAAATAATAAATACTTAGAAAGCAATAATTGTCTGCAGCTCATGAAAGAAAATTATATGCTGTGATACGACGATATTGATATTGAGTCGGGCGTAATTATAATTCAAGGGACGTAACTCAAAAATCGTAATTGCTGACATGAAGAGTTCATAGGTCGTTAGTTGACGTCTGTTGTGTCTCTTATTTTTTGTTTATAAAAAAAATAAAATCAACATGAAATTAAAAGAGACTAATAAATATTGATTATAATTGTTTGTTAAAAATGAATCCTTATTTATTGAAAAATGACGAATTAATAGGTAGCAATGTAATGATAAATATAGCCATTTCCCTACAAGGAAACATTTGGCATTCATCGACCGAACAGCCAGTACTGTTTTCGGTTGGAGCCTATAAAATCTTTTTCTTAAAACACTTTTTTAGGAAAACAGGTTTTTCGAGTCCAGTAGCTGTTATCACTCTTTTTCCAGTATTGATGGGGCTTTCCTTCTTAACCTTTTATTTGAAGTTGTGTGGAATTTTAACATTTTGTTTATGTCATTATCTTCTTTTTGAATTGCATGTGCTATCCATTTTAGTTGTTGCTGCTGTTGGTAGTCCAAAAGTGTGTGTTGTTTTTGTTATTTGGCACAGTTCTTTGTGATTCTGTAATGCCAGTTCACAAGGTTCAAAGAAGGATGACCTCTGCCAAGACCCCTCAGGCTTTACTTGCTAAAAATATTTTTCACCATTGATCTTAGGAAGCAGTTGTATAAAACTGACAGTTGAGATATTTCTGAATGGCTTTGATGTTCATGCTTAGCATCCATATGAAATATGTGGCGATTTTGTCTCCTTTTCTGAGATGAGGTATTATGTACACTATTTACATTATTTGGACTATTGTTCTCATCTTTGTCACCATATTTATTACAACGTTTCGGCCATTATACACTCTAGCCTTCTTCAGGTAGTTGGAATGTCAAACTAAACTCTTTATTAGCTCACTAGGGTAGACTGTTCTAGTTACATGTGCCATGTTTAATGGATGTCAGTTATCGCCTGTTAATTCTCCTCTGAAAGTTCTCCACTGCCTTAACCGGGTATTGAACTCACACTCTTTATCCACTGTGCCATGTGTCCTTGGGGACACATGGCACAGTGGATAAAGGCGTTAGTTAGATCCAGTGACAGGACCCAAAGAGTGTGAGTTCAATACCCGGTTAAGGCAGTGGAGAACTTGGAGAGGGGAATTACCAGGAGATAACTGATAACTGACATCCATTAAACATAGCACGTGGAACTAGAAAAGTCTACCCCAGTGAGCGAAATAAAGGGTTCAGTTTGACATTCCAACCACTTGAAGGCCGGAGCATACAACAGCCAAAACGTAATGTGGTGATTTTGTTATGATTGTGGATCTTGTAGGGTTGAATCCGATAGTATTGTTTGCCCAGAACAGCATTCGTTCAGCTGTTAGGAAAATGTCACACATATAAGTGGAGGGGTTCTGAGAACTTCCTTTTATATAAGAAAATCAATTGCAATTTTTTATGGTAAAACAATTTCAAAATTTTAATCTTGGCTGTAATTTTTTCATAAGCAAATTGATTTAAAAATTATACTTTTTAGTAACTAATTTGTCAATGTCTTTAATGAATTTTTCCAGATCCTGAATCAGAATTACGTAAATGGCTTCATGACAAGGTGAGTTACTTTCATGAATATGAAAATTATTCTACACTGATTTAAAAAAAGGAATTAATACAGAGCACTGAATTGATTGTTTTATGTACGGATCTAGATCCATTAGTTACGGATCTAGATCCATTAGTTACGTTCGGAAAGAGGTTAAGGTTAAGGTTAGATCCATACATTCAGTTAAAAGTAAAACTAAAATCATCCTTGATAATGGCTAAAAGTATGGCTGAAAGAGCTCCGACAAACATAGCACAATTTCTACATAATTTATGCCCAGAAAAGAAAAGTATAAGAACATAAAAAACTTAAATAAAAAACTTAACTGCAGTACCTTGTCAGTCGTTTTTTTAATGAAACTTGTATAAAAGAGGGATTGCTTCCCAAATACACAATTATATATATATATATATATAAAACAGGGATCATAAGATTCATCTACAGGTTCGTGGGTTAATGTATCTTAATAAATTTGTTTGCGAAGATGTATTCTCGCCATTTATATCATTAACTTCATTGTTTTTTGTATGAATGATTCATGTAATATAAATTGAACTGCATCACATACTTGAGATGTGTGTGTGTGTATATAAAACCTTTATCACTCTGTATGTGACTTCATTTGTGGTACAAAAAGTTTATCCTGCTACTGAAGGTGACACTGATCTTTGAATTTGAATTTCATAGTTGTCATATCCTGCTATGGCAACAAAAAATAAACTTTGAGTGAAATTAACAATAAAGATTCTGCAAATGAGAGGCCTTGAAATGCAGTGGAAAGGGAAGTGATATTAATAACGCAGATTGCTAAAGGTTAAACAAATCGAGGTCCGTCTGTTCAATTTTTTTTTATTAAGCCTTTCCAATTAAATCTAATAAAGCCTAAAAAAAATGGACAAACCCACCCTATTGGGATCATTCATCAAAAGAATTTGTTTAAATAATTCTTACTGCCTAAATACAATTTTATATAAAACAAACAACTAAATATATTACTTATATATGTCTCCTCTCATAATCTTTGACGTCTTTCTTTTTTTGTTTCTCAGCACAATTTCTTGGAATCTAATTGCCAGTTATTATCCTTCTTTGCCTTTCAATCGATGTGGACTGATGACTGCCAATGAACCCTGGAGTGGGTATTATCGTGTGGATTCACCTATCTGGATTACAGGTAATCAGAACAAACAGCACATAAAACGAAGACACTTGTCAATATTTAGAACTGTTTTTCATGAGTGCTTTGTTCCCTAAAAACTGTCAGTCTTCTAGCATTCCAATTTGCTTTGTCTTAAAGAAGATACTAGCTCAATCAATTTGGTTGCGTTTTTGATTCTACTTTAGAAACTGTTTATTCTCAGAATGGTGAAATTCCCCGGAAGCAATCCTAACAATGAATGTCACTTGGCCGAAAACTGGCTTCACGGAAAACATTAGTAAAATCTTCAAAGTTAGAAAAATAAAGGGAGATAACTTTATATATTTTTTTTAAGTCGTGTATCTTTTAAAAAATTTGTGGTTTATTTACAGAAATGAATAGTTTTTTCTCCATAAATTTATCACTGACTTCTTCATTCATGTAATAATACTGCTTAATATTTTGGTTTTATTTTAGGAATGTTTAAAAACAATTAAAAATGACGAAAAAACAAACTTATTTAAATATTTCTCCCATACAAAATACATGCATAAATAAATTAATAATAAATAATAATTAATAATAAATAATAATTAATAATAAAAAGGTTGTTTTAACTATTAATTCATGTTACTCTTTTACTTTTTTTTAATTTATTTTAATATTTTATTTTAATCGTTTTTTATTTTCGTTGTCTGAGAAAAGACAGTAAATTTCCTGGCTTTAACTGATTTCAACATTAAATAATCCTTTTAAACAAACCAACTGAATTGTCAATCATTTATTATCATAAATAAGCAACGATCAATTTAACAAGTGTAATTTTTAAATGATGCATAATGTAAGGAAAGTACCATTCGTATATGACAGTTAACTTCCTTTAATTTTCTACATTTGTATTTTTCTGTGAAGTGAACCATTTGACAAAATGAAGATTCAATTTCATGGTTTTGGTGAAAACAGTTTTTGGACAAATGACATTCACTTTTATGAATGAGACCCCAAAGTTTATATAGAAAGTTAAGAAAGACACTTGGGGAAACAGTGGGGTGTGGTTGTTAATCAGGACAACCACATAGGGAAGTGGATGTAAACAATTTTATCTGAGTCTGATGTGTCCGGTGTTTTATGAGCAGCAGTAAAATTTATGAAGTAAGGTCTTCAAAGTGGCCAACTGCTGTCCAAAAATAGTAGAAAGGAAATAGAGTAAATAAATGAAAATTTTTGGGATCAAGTACCACTTGGACGGAAGGTAGAAAGTTCCGATCATAGTCTTATAATGGCAGTATCACAGAATTGTCAGGTTTAAGACATACGTTGGCGGTTTGCAGGTTGTCAGTGGATATGTGGAGAAGCACAGTCATAAAGCCGCATGTCATAAAGTAGATACGACTGGGCTGGTAGGTGAGAGTTGGTGTCACTTCTCCCACCCTCAAGACTGTGCCAAGTGAATCCTCTGAATAAATAATGAAATATAGTGGAAATAGGATGTTTTCATTTCTTGCCATGGTCGTATTTTCCCATTCTAATCCTTTGTTGAATGTACACCAGGCTTTTCCCAGTTTTTGTTCACACCCTTGCCACTCCTATCTGCTCTTCCTCCAACCCCCTCTTTAACCCCTTGCGTGATAGTGGCCTCCGGCCTTGCTTGGGGTGATATGATTAAAAAAAAACAAAAAAAAAAAACAAAAACATAACAGCAAGCAGGAATTATCAAACTTCAATAAACTCCCAAAAGGGTTGCGGCTTCTAAGACAAGATTTCTGGTGGTTTTTCCTTTTTTTTTTAATAGTAAAAAAAAAGAAGAAAAAAAAGAGTGGTTCGACCCATAACAGAAAACATTAGGCACTTCAACGTGGTGTAATGATTAGGAAGCTTGTCTCGCCATATCAGTTACTTCTGAGTAGTGAATTCAATCCTCACTGGATGCTCCACATTTTTGGCCTTGTGCCACATCTAAGCTACACTTAGAAATTAATTTTTGGAACTTTGATGTGTAATGGTTAGCAAGCTTGTCTTACTAGATCAATTACGACTGAATAGTGAGTGGCATCCTCAGTGGGCGCTCCATACTTTCGGCCTTGTGCCACATCTAATCTAAGATTTGAAAATCACCTTGACAGAAGGCAATGATTTTTGGGAACACAATCATCGATTGTAGCAATTGTGAATTCTTAAGAGGTTGGGAGTTTGCCCTACGAGAAAGGAAATAATGTCTTATCTTAATCTGGCACATGGTCACAATACTGGAGCCCCCAGTAAGGATTGAACTTACAACATGAATAGTCAAAACTTGTTGGCTAATTACTACTCTACGGTAGGCGCCTTTATTCTTTTGTATAAAACATGTTAAGAAATGAAGAGAGTCAAATGGTTCAACAATTATTGATTATTGATTTGTCTCAATTCAATATTTTCAGCTCACACCACACACTTCACAAAAATTGGTTGGCATTATTTGGCTCACGGCCATGGAGTGGGAAAATTTAAGAAGGGTGGCAGTTATGTCGCTTTGACCAGTCCGAAATCTGACCAACTGACCATTATTATTGAAACCATGGTAAGCAGAGGTTTTCCTTAATTTTTTTTTTATTCTGAAGTTCACCCAATATGATCCTCAAGAGTCACTCAAAGTAGAGAGTTAATGTTAAAATGGTAACAATGAATGACATCTGTGATGTTAATGAAAGAGCTGCTGGTTAAGATTATGAGGATATTGAGGATAGATAACAATTGACATGAAGATTGGTGGTTTTTGTACAGTGGTATATCAATGTCTGTTATATGGGCACGTAGCCGAGTAGCAAGAATGTTTGCATTCTGACCATGAGACCCGGGTTCAAATCTCACCATGGTCGATTTGTCAGTAAGGAGACTTCCTGATGTTATCAGACTGGAGGGATTGATCCCAGCGTGTGGCGCCTTTGCAAAGTGCCATAAAACCATACTATGGGTTGACCCAAGCTCTGTGAGTGAAATTGGGTAGGTGGAACCCTTGGGTGCTGTCAATCGCTGTGCTAGCACAAAGTCACAAGTCATTGTGACTGACGGCTTGAGCATGCTGGCCTTGTTCAAATTGTTGATCATGCTAGATAACACGCTCTTTCCCAGAAACTGTAACTAAGGTCTGCTCAACATAGTTGCAGTATAAACCAAAGATTGACTCTGTGAGTGTTGAACAAACACAGATGCACCTGAGTGAGTGTCTGCAATAGAGATTGGCTAACCACCCTAGTAGACAGGTATCCTCAAATATAAGTGGCCAGCTATACTATATAAAAGTCTATGAGTTATTTAATGCTGAAATCTAAATATTTTGAACGCTGTTTTATGGCTTCCACAACAGATAAAATGTATTGTTGGTCATTTTGCTTTGAAACACACTGTTAGTCACTCTACCAAAAATAGGTATTGTTGGCAATTTTTTTTATATAACGATGTATTGCTGGTATTTTTATTATAAAAATCTATTTTTATACTTTCATAATGTTTTGAGCCCAGTTTGGGGATTAACTATTTGCCCATAGCTGGGACCTTAACAGGTGCTACCACCACAGATTGGAGAATAAGTCTTCTTACCAAAAGACTGTAAATGTCCTGGCGGAACTAAAGAATGGAGCTCATCTGAACATTTGTTATGGAAATATAGTAGTGATAGGCTTGCAATGTTGCTTCTTTGGGAAAGAGGCTGCAGACTGGAGAATAAGTCTTCCCTTATAAGACTGTCCTAGTTGTAAAGGTCTGAACTGGTGGAACTAAATGATGGAGCTCATCTGAACATTTGCCATGGAAATAGAGTAGAGATAGGCTTGCAATGTTGCTTCTTTGGGAAAGAGGCTGCAGACTGGAGAATAAGTCTTCCCTTATAAGACTGTCCTAGTTGTAAAGGTCTGAACTGGTGGAACTAAATGATGGAGCTCATCTGAACATTTGCCATGGAAATAGAGTAGTGATAGGCTTGCAATGTTGCTTCTTTGGGAAAGAGGCTGCAGATTGGAGAATAAGTCTTCTTACCAAAAGACTGTGTAAATGTCCTGGCTGTAAAGGTCTGAACTGGTGGAACTAAAGAATGGAGCTCATCTGAACATTTGCCATGGAATTAGAGTAGTGATAGGCTTGCAATGTTGCTTCTTTGGGAAAGAGGCTGCAGATTGGAGAATAAGTCTTCTTACCAAAAGACTGTGTAAATGTCCTGGCTGTAAAGGTCTGAACTGGTGGAACTAAAGAATGGAGCTCATCTGAACATTTGCCATGGAATTAGAGTAGTGATAGGCTTGCAATGTTGCTTCTTTGGGAAAGAGGCTGCAGATTGGAGAATAAGTCTTCTTACCAAAAGACTGTGTAAATGTCCTGGCTGTAAAGGTCTGAACTGGTGGAACTAAAGAATGGAGCTCATCTGAACATTTGCCATGGAAATAGAGTAGTGATAGGCTTGCAATGTTGCTTCTTTGGGAAAGAGGCTGCAGATTGGAGAATAAGTCTTCTTACCAAAAGACTGTGTAAATGTCCTGGCTGTAAAGGTCTGAACTGGTGGAACTAAAGAATGGAGCTCATCTGAACATTTGCCATGGAATTAGAGTAGTGATAGGCTTGCAATGTTGCTTCTTTGGGAAAGAGGCTGCAGATTGGAGAATAAGTCTTCTTACCAAAAGACTGTGTAAATGTCCTGGCTGTAAAGGTCTGAACTGGTGGAACTAAAGAATGGAGCTCATCTGAACATTTGCCATGGAAATAGAGTAGTGATAGGCTTACAATGTTGCTTCTTTGGGAAAGAGGCTGCAGATTGGAGAATAAGTCTTCTTACCAAAAGACTGTGTAAATGTCCTGGCTGTAAAGGTCTGAACTGGTGGAACTAAAGAATGGAGCTCATCTGAACATTTGCCATGGAATTAGAGTAGTGATAGGCTTGCAATGTTGCTTCTTTGGGAAAGAGGCTGCAGATTGGAGAATAAGTCTTCTTACCAAAAGACTGTGTAAATGTCCTGGCTGTAAAGGTCTGAACTGGTGGAACTAAAGAATGGAGCTCATCTGAACATTTGCCATGGAATTAGAGTAGTGATAGGCTTGCAATGTTGCTTCTTTGGGAAAGAGGCTGCAGATTGGAGAATAAGTCTTCTTACCAAAAGACTGTGTAAATGTCCTGGCTGTAAAGGTCTGAACTGGTGGAACTAAAGAATGGAGCTCATCTGAACATTTGCCATGGAAATAGAGTAGTGATAGGCTTACAATGTTGCTTCTTTGGGAAAGAGGCTGCAGATTGGAGAATAAGTCTTCTTACCAAAAGACTGTGTAAATGTCCTGGCTGTAAAGGTCTGAACTGGTGGAACTAAAGAATGGAGCTCATCTGAACATTTGCCATGGAATTAGAGTAGTGATAGGCTTGCAATGTTGCTTCTTTGGGAAAGAGGCTGCAGATTGGAGAATAAGTCTTCTTACCAAAAGACTGTGTAAATGTCCTGGCTGTAAAGGTCTGAACTGGTGGAACTAAAGAATGGAGCTCATCTGAACATTTGCCATGGAATTAGAGTAGTGATAGGCTTGCAATGTTGCTTCTTTGGGAAAGAGGCTGCAGATTGGAGAATAAGTCTTCTTACCAAAAGACTGTGTAAATGTCCTGGCTGTAAAGGTCTGAACTGGTGGAACTAAAGAATGGAGCTCATCTGAACATTTGCCATGGAATTAGAGTAGTGATAGGCTTGCAATGTTGCTTCTTTGGGAAAGAGGCTGCAGATTGGAGAATAAGTCTTCTTACCAAAAGACTGTGTAAATGTCCTGGCTGTAAAGGTCTGAACTGGTGGAACTAAAGAATGGAGCTCATCTGAACATTTGCCATGGAATTAGAGTAGTGATAGGCTTGCAATGTTGCTTCTTTGGGAAAGAGGCTGCAGATTGGAGAATAAGTCTTCTTACCAAAAGACTGTGTAAATGTCCTGGCTGTAAAGGTCTGAACTGGTGGAACTAAAGAATGGAGCTCATCTGAACATTTGCCATGGAATTAGAGTAGTGATAGGCTTGCAATGTTGCTTCTTTGGGAAAGAGGCTGCAGATTGGAGAATAAGTCTTCTTACCAAAAGACTGTGTAAATGTCCTGGCTGTAAAGGTCTGAACTGGTGGAACTAAAGAATGGAGCTCATCTGAACATTTGCCATGGAATTAGAGTAGTGATAGGCTTGCAATGTTGCTTCTTTGGGAAAGAGGCTGCAGATTGGAGAATAAGTCTTCTTACCAAAAGACTGTGTAAATGTCCTGGCTGTAAAGGTCTGAACTGGTGGAACTAAAGAATGGAGCTCATCTGAACATTTGCCATGGAATTAGAGTAGTGATAGGCTTGCAATGTTGCTTCTTTGGGAAAGAGGCTGCAGATTGGAGAATAAGTCTTCTTACCAAAAGACTGTGTAAATGTCCTGGCTGTAAAGGTCTGAACTGGTGGAACTAAAGAATGGAGCTCATCTGAACATTTGCCATGGAATTAGAGTAGTGATAGGCTTGCAATGTTGCTTCTTTGGGAAAGAGGCTGCAGATTGGAGAATAAGTCTTCTTACCAAAAGACTGTGTAAATGTCCTGGCTGTAAAGGTCTGAACTGGTGGAACTAAAGAATGGAGCTCATCTGAACATTTGCCATGGAAATAGAGTAGTGATAGGCTTACAATGTTGCTTCTTTGGGAAAGAGGCTGCAGATTGGAGAATAAGTCTTCTTACCAAAAGACTGTGTAAATGTCCTGGCTGTAAAGGTCTGAACTGGTGGAACTAAAGAATGGAGCTCATCTGAACATTTGCCATGGAATTAGAGTAGTGATAGGCTTGCAATGTTGCTTCTTTGGGAAAGAGGCTGCAGATTGGAGAATAAGTCTTCTTACCAAAAGACTGTGTAAATGTCCTGGCTGTAAAGGTCTGAACTGGTGGAACTAAAGAATGGAGCTCATCTGAACATTTGCCATGGAAATAGAGTAGTGATAGGCTTGCAATGTTGCTTCTTTGGGAAAGAGGCTGCAGATTGGAGAATAAGTCTTCTTACCAAAAGACTGTGTAAATGTCCTGGCTGTAAAGGTCTGAACTGGTGGAACTAAAGAATGGAGCTCATCTGAACATTTGCCATGGAAATAGACTAGTGATAGGCTTGCAATGTTGCTTCTTTGGGAAAGAGGCTGCAGATTGGAGAATAAGTCTTCTTACCAAAAGACTGTGCAAATGTCCTGGCTGTAAAGGTCTGAACTGGTGGAACTAAAGAATGGAGCTCATCTGGACATTTGCCATGGATATAATAGAATATCAACATTTGGTTTGTGAGGAAAGAGGCAGCTATTCCAAATTTGATTAAAAATGGATACATATGTTGTCACAGAGAAAAGTCATATTGCAAAAAGTAGAGCAGTGTGTAGTTATTTTATCAAAATGGAGAGAAAATATATTTGACTCTACATAAGTCACTCAATTTTTTTTTCTTCATAATATTGCTAAAAAAAATATCTTGTGTGTCTTACATGTGAAGTTGGGCTATGTAGTCAGCTAAAGTTTACCCAGATGCCATACACTATCAGTACTTGTACCTACATTAACTCCATAATGCTGGAGTATAAATGTAAATGGATTTTCTTTCAAAATATGAGACTAATGTAAAAATTAATTACCTCAATTATCTATTGAAAGAACAACAGGAAAATATTTAAGGGTAAATAAATTCTGGGAATTTAAAGGAAAAATATTTTTTATCCATATGGCTTATGTGAAATCAATCTTATGAAATAGAATCAATTGGAAGATTGTTTTTGTGTTAACAGACACTGATTTATCAGGACTGGTGCCCATGTTTTTTTTTTTTTTTTATAGTTAAAATTTTTTAGCTAATCTGTCCTTCTTCAGATGTCTTTTGTATTCAGTAACTGTAACGGTAATTTAAAATCAAACTTGGTGTTTCAGCCTTTTGTTAGACGGCGTTTAAATCCGACTCAACTTGGTTTTTGTGTTTATGAATTTTTCAGAGCCACAACCATTCTTACTGCATCCGTCCACAGTTGCCAAAATATAACGTTGAACCGCAAAATGTCACAATTCAACTGAATGGCTCCTTTGTAAGTAATTTATTGGAAATAATTTACTTTCTTCTATTTTCATTTTCTTCAGTTTTTCCCCCTAATTTAAATTTATCCGCCCCGATCAATTCACAACATCTTTGGATTGATTTTTTTTTTTTTGATCCTGAAATTATTTTAAAATGTTTCAATAAATGTCATTGACTTTCTCATAGTTGATTAGTTGTTATTAAGTAACCAATGATATTTGTTTGACAACTTTCTCACTAGTTGTTCCTGTAATTACTGATATCAAGGGTAGGATTCACAAAAGAAATCTCTAGTAGCAGAAAATTTTGGAAGTTGGTCAGTGGGTGGGAATCAAATAAGAATTATTTTTGCACACCGGCTGCATTTGATCTTGGCATGCATACGTCTCATTCTTCTTCTGTTGAAATAGCTACAGGAAACCGTAAGTTCTATTCTAATAGTTTTCTTTTCTCACACTTCTTGTCTGTGGAACTATCGAGTTTCTCATTTCCCTACCACCTATGTTCTTCAAAAACGTTAAATGTAGGTCACCATTTTCTGTTTCCTATATTGTTCTTTCTCCTCGCTAAAGTCTTCTTGTTCTCTTTCACTCTCAGTAACTCTTTGCATCTTAGTGGCATAATCACCTTGCTTGGGGTGAAATGATTAAAAAAAACAAAAAAAAAATCAAACACTGAAAGTCATTCTAACCAAAATAATATTTTGAGAAGGTTAGCTGTTTATTTATTTATTTTTGGTAAATCATTTCACCCCATGCAAGACAATAAAGCCACTAAGACACAATGGATTGCTGAGTGTGAAAGAATAAGAAAAAGAGGAACATCATTATGAATCGAGAACAATAAAAGAAGAGGAATCAAGACGACAATAGATGACAATTGATATTGTATTTCAATTTCTGAAGATCAAATTTGGCTGGAAAACATGGAGCCGGAAGAGAGATCCACAAGTGAGAAGTGTGAGAAATTAAACTGTTAGCATAGAACTTATGGTTACATCGAGCCAATTCAACTGTCAATTGACAGAACTTCATTTACACTCTAGTACTGCACTTAAATTCATAAAGTCTGGGTACTGTAGTGAAGAGTGCATGCTAGTATTTATAGAAAAGGCACAGGGAAGTGACATTGCAGCAGTGGGAAAGTGATTAAAGCCAGGATGCCAGGTCAGCACCAATATAATTGCAAATCATCTTTGAAAAGTTCATCCAAATAAATACCATGAAAGTATTTATAGAAAATGCAGAGGGAAGCTACATTATGGCAGTGGGAAAGTGACTGAAGCTAAGATGCAAGGTCAGGACCACTAATATTGCAAGTTCTTTGGATTTTGTCAAGAATCTCTAAATATGCAACAGGAGCGCGGGACCATATGTGGCAAGAATATTGAAAGCATAGACAAATGGGAGACTTATTATCCCTTGTTCCCTGTTTAGGATTTTCAATCTCTTTCACTCCCAGTTGTCGTTTTCATCTTAGTAGCATTATTGACTTTCTTAAAGTGAATTGATTTAAAAAAATCCCCCACCTATGGGTTAAATAGCAAAACTGACCTCTCTAGCAATGGCTGGCAGCCAATCTAGGAAAAGGAAAACTGAATTCATGAAGAATCAAATAAATACCCATTAATTAACACTTCTGGATAGACAGAATCATTAGCCTTGGCTGGCAGTCTGTATTGGAGAAAGATCACTCTGATTTCAAAACTGGGGTGGATGGGACGCTTTAGTTACCTTGATAACAACCCTTCAAGTAGCCACTGGTTTCATTCTTGTAATGAGATGTGACTTGGTAGCCAACTTCTGAGTAATGGTCAGAAGAGGATTCAAGAGCCATTCATGTCACCCCCCCCCTGGAGATTCATGGACATCAGGATATGGGGGGGTGTAATGGATAGTGGCTTGGATTGAGACATTTGGAGAGCCAAGTTAATTACATTCACTTAGGCACAAATAACTTTGAGAAAGATATGAATTCAACTACTCTCCCCCAGCTATGGGTTAAACAGCACATACTAGCCTCTTTAGCCATGGTTGACAACAAGTCTAGGAGGACAACTCTGAAACCGCTTTCCTCAACAATGCGGATAGGGAGAAGCAAAAAAAAAATATTGCAGATATGAATTACATCCTAATGGATGAAATTTATGAAATGGACTGAAGGATGAATTCTGGACTAATGTCTTTTGGTTAAGGCATGAACCAAAAGGCTCTTGCATTTACGACCTATACTAATCATTTTGAAATGACAGTTACACAATCATTCATCAAATCTAAATGAGAGAGATGCTGTGTAACTCACTTGTATTAGAATAACTGTTTTGCTGTTTTCTTACAGACTTCCATCAAGCAACTTCAAGTATGGTACAGTCATTTATATTTCCAAGGTCAACCATTGGTACTCTTCAAGAAATTGTCAGCAATTCCAGTGAGTAACATTTTTCATATTTTAAGGTAAAATTGGTGCCAAAGAAAATATCAGTAAGGAATATCTTCCAAACCAAAAATTGTGTGTGTGTGTGAGTGAATGACATAAGAGTTTTATTACTAAGTAAAGAAAAGAAATACTAGTCAAAAATGAATAATAATTGCCAAGGCTTCATCTAAGAAATTCAGACAACTTAAGACTATTACTACTTGGTGGAAAAGCAAGAGAAATAAGATGAAAGAAATACTAGTCAAAAATGAATAATTTTAACTTATGTACAGATTTTAATTTTCTTAATCTGTACATAATGTATAAGTTAAAAAAACTGGTAAAAATTAATAAATAATTAGTTTTATGTATCTGTACATGCAATACTTGGGTATCTGCTGTCAAAATGTCCTTTCTCAACAACAGAGTAAACACCAGTACCAGTGGATTTACTTTTTGCTGACTAAACCATATCATGATAAACTGTCACATTGGGCTCTCTGCTTGAGAAACAGTGAGATACATGTGTACGTACTGATAACTTTGTCATCATAATAGGAAATAGTAATAATGCTACTGACATGGCATTCCCCGCAGATACCCTTTAAAATCTTGAAGGTCCTTGTATTTTGATAGTTTTTTTTTTTTCAAGTGGAAATCTAAAAAATATGGCACTTGAGGACATCAATAATTCCAGTTGTAGTTGGAGTCCTTGGAAAAAGTTCTAATAGACTCATTGAAGAGATTCCCATGCCTTAAAGAAATACAAAAAATTGTTTCCACAGGTACAGCTCACACCTTTATGAAGGGCTTTATCTGTGTAAAATGTGGATGATCTTCGGTTGTTCAATGGAAAATGTCATGATGTCATTTCCGGCCTTAGGTCTCTGGTTGGGACCCACAAAGAAATGAGGAGACAACACAAATCAAAGGAAAAAATAATAATTATTATTATTATTATTATTATTAAATAAAAGAAAAACTAAACTTGGGTCTCAGCTTGAGAGCCTTGGATGCATGAACAGACATCATCATAATAATAGGAAATTTTCTCGCCGGAGACGATGCTTCAAATCTACAAATCAATCATTCGCCCTTGCATGGAGTATTGCTGCCATATATGGTCTGGTGCCCCTGATGTTTCTCTCAAGGTTCTTGATAAGATCCAGAGACAGATATGCAACGTAATTGGCCCTGATCTGGCATCTCATCTGCAGTCGCTCTCTCACAGACGTGTCATCGTCTCCCTCTGTCTTTTTTTACAAATACTTTCATGGTAACTGCTCCGATGAGCTGCTTTCGCTGGTCCCCAGACTTCATGAATTTAAGTGTTCTCCTAGGCTGGCATCTCGCTCACACCCTTTCACTGTCAAAACTGTTAAATGTAGCCGTCTCTTCTACTCCAATAGCTTCATGTCTCGCACTTCTCGCCTGTGAAACTCCCTCCCCTCTTCCTGTTTCTCCAACTATTCAAATGTAATGTCAATCGACGTCTCCAGATGCCCTGATCTATCCCCTATCCTTCTCTTCATCCTTTCCTCTATCACTCCTATTTGCTCTCGCTCCAACTCTCTGTAAACCTTGCATGCTAGTGGCTTCCCGCCTTGCTTGGGGTGAAATGCTTATAAAAAAAAAATAAATAATAATTATTATTATTAAATAAAAAACTGCAACTCCTCCCCACAAACCAAAATGAAGGACATTCTAATTGCTTTATTATATTTTTTCTCTTCATTTCATTTCTTTTCTTTTTCCTATTTTTATCAGGTCCGCAATGGCAGCTTCAGTCTTTCTCTTGGTGTGGATGAAGTCATTACGCTGACCACAATGGATGTTGAGCAAGAAAAACCTTTTTCAAATATTCCACCTTCAGCTTCTTTCCCAGCGGAATATTTTGATAACTTTGAGAGTAAGTCAAGTTTCGGGGGGTGGCAACAATTTCTTATCTTTTTTTCTGGCCTACTTTATCAGAGCTCATCTTGAAGATGATGGACACAAGACTCTAATATATCAAAAACTTGCACTGCATTTTCTTGCTTATGTTAGAAAGCTTCCCAAATATTAAAGTAAAATTAAGATAACAATTGATCCTCTGCCTCGTCACCTTGCTATAAATGAAACTAATATTTAGACTTTATGAATTTATTTAGTTAAAACTTTAGTATTCAACACACTCAAACACACCTGATAAATATTTATTCTCAATGTTTAATCCACTGTAACCATCCCATTGTATATTCTGCCATAATATATAACAACATATTTTCAAATGACTCATGAAGTCACACACACAGTGAGACTTTGGGTTGCAATCCAAGCTTTATTCAAAGTCACATTGGTTTTTCATTTTATTCCAAGACTAAAAGAAAAATGAAAGAAAACAATTTATCCTCTGCCTTGTTATAAATAAGAAGAATTACAATGAATAAAACTAATTTTTTAATATGTATGCATGCATATATATTGAATTGAGTCATCATTGTATATATATATATATATATATATATATATGACTCTTCGGCAGAATTGAGTCAGTCAGTCACTGTGTGTTTATCTAAATCTAAAAATAAACACGCTAAAATTCACTTTCATCCCTGCCATGCGCTGACGGCTTACTGGTAGAAGTTCCGACTAATGCAAATTCAGTCGGGTTTCGATCCTAGCTAGAGGCAACCGGACGTCTAGCCACACTGATGAGCTGTGAAACAGCGAAACAGTCCGTCTGTGGATGACAAATATATATATATATATATATATATATATATATATATATAATATATATATAAAAAAGTGAACATTGAAGTCAACACTCAGAGGCGACAGGCAGTTTCATGCTATACACAATTGTCAGGCCGCCCACCTGACAATTGCGTCTAGAGTGAAACAGTCTTTTGAGTTTTGACTCCAATGTTCACTTTTATATTTAAATTTACACACGCTCTATCTCTGATATTGAGCACTTTATCCCATAAATGTAGCACACCTTAAGACTAGATTTCTTCATATATATGAACATATAAAACATAATTTAAAACTATATTTATCTGCAGAACCAATTTAAATTGAGGAGCTCCTTTAACAAAGTATTTCTGTTATGTGTGTTTACCCCAAAGAGCAATGATGGCAATAGTTAAAGTAATTTTGCAATGACCTTGTACTTGTAAAATATCAAAAGCTTTACGTAGCTCTGATATTTTCTAATCCCCATTGCAGACGCCTGCTCAGGCCCATTTGTGTTTGTTCAACACCCAGAGGTTTCACCTGTGGTTTATACTGCAACTATGCTAAGCGGACCTTAATTACAGTTTCTGGGCGAGAACAGGTTATCTAGCGAGATCAACAGTCTGAACAAAGCAAGCACGCTCAAAACTTCAGTTACGATGACTTGTGGCTTCATGCTAGTACAACCAGCGACAGCTCCCAAAGGGTTCCATCTACCCAATTTCACAAGGCTTGGGTCAACCCGTGGCCTGATTTTCAGGTGCTTTCCAAAGGTGCCACATGCCAAAATTGCCTCCTTCAGAGTGATAACATCAAAAAGTCACCTTCCTGACAAATTGACCTTGGTGAGATTTGAACCCTGGTCTATGAATTGGGATCAAGTATGGATTAAATATAAGGATAACGAACAAATAGGAAACGTTTATAAATCTGACATGTTTCACTTTTTATTTAAGCTTCATCAGAAAATATTTTGATGACGCTTATATATATGATAGAATAAGGAACAAGTAGAAAATGTTTTTTAATTTAACGTTTTGCTTTTTCATATATATATATATAGAGAGAGAGAGAGAAGGAGTTTAGCTTAAGATAGGAGCAGGCAAAAATTGCTTTGGTGTACCCCTTAAAAATAAGGGCACCACAGCAATTTTTTAGAATTTGCAAAGTTTATGTGTTTTATTTGTAAAAAGTAATATTAATATAAAATCTTTAAAAAATTGATAAAAATAAACAAAAACCTTTAAAATAAAATATTTTTACTGACAAATAACGTAGATTATAATGACTAGAATTATTAGCAATGATACATTGCAGTGGAACATTTAAAAAAAAAATCAAACTTTAAAACATTATTAGGTTAGAATATGTTGTGGAAAGAACGAGATTGTTGTATTACTGTATAAAAATATAAATCTTTTTCAGCATAAAATCAAAAATAACTATTTAAACAAAAAAATATGTACAGTTAATGTAAAAAAAATCCTTTACTTTCCGACATGAATATTAATTAGTAATTTCTTATAGATAAAATATTTTCACATCCAATTTTTGTTGCCTAGGATTCAGAAGAATTTCCTTGACTCAAAATGTAATTGTTATTGTCCGCCCAATAACTGTTAGGATAAAACAATAGACCTTGCTACCCATTCCCCATTGACCAACATATGTAAATAATAAAGTCAACACACATGGCCTGAAGATTACATTCACGCATGACATCAGATTGACATCATTTTATGTTGACTTCAGTGTCTGCACACAGTTTTACTAATTTAAATGTCATTTTTAATGGATACCCATATTTGAATAGACACTCTGTTTATTTTAAACAGTATTTTATTTTGTCTATTGGACTGAACATTCACGAAAACTTATTAAAGAATCTTCATGTCAGTTGACAAAACAAAATATTGTTTATAATAAATGAAGCAAATATGGGTATCCACTAAAAATAACATTTAAAGTAATAAAAATATGTTGTGTGTGTGTGTATATATATATATATAATTTATTTTTAAAAAATATGATTCCATCGCAACAGAGAAATTTCTGTTTCAAAACCGAAGCTAAAGTTGTAAATTTAATTATGAAAATTAAACTTAAAATCCAGTTTTGTTCCATTGTCAAGCAATGTCAGGAAAAACTCTAAGAAATTTACTTAATTAATTAAGCATAGACAATCTTAATATTTTGAGTTGTTAAAGTTAAGGAAAATTCAATCTATCTTGATTAGGGGTGGTTGGGTTTTAATTTCCGTAGACAACTTATGTATTAAATATATGTTACTTACAAAGTTAGGTTAAGTTTAGGTGGGGTGGGGGTGCCTGCTCACAAACATAGACATCCATCATTCAGTGTGTCATCTGGGTTTTTAGTGACAAAAAATTTGGCATTTTTATTTATCCATTTAATTCATATTTTTATACACAAAGATTTTCTAAAAGTGTCATTAAAATAAATTTAATTTCTTATTATTTTAATATATATAAAGTGAACATTGAAGTCAACACTCAGAGGCAACAGAATGTTTCATGCTAGACGCAATCATCAGGCCACCTGATTGTGTTTAGCATTAAACAGCCTGTCGCCTCTGAGTGTTGACTTCAATGCTCATTTTTATATTTACATATGCACTATCTCTGATATTGAGCACTTTATTTCTTTATATATATATATATATATATATATATATATATATATATATATATATATATATAAGCACATGGGAAATTCTACTCATAATAATAAGTACTGTCCAAAATATTTTGTCATTTTAAAATAAAAGTAACAGAAAATTCTCTTTAGATCAGCAGTGTCTAGCCTATCCAGATGGTAAATTCACCCATCTTCAACTGTCTGTCCTGCTAATGTCGAAAGAAGTCATACACAATATATATATATATATATATATATATATACACACACACACATATATATTGTTACGAGGCCCCATTTTGTCCTATTTCTTTACGCTTATACTATAAGATACAAAATCTAACTTAAAATGATGACTTAAATCTATAGCTACTAGATGCCCTTTTTACCTTACGAAAAGCTGTCATTCACCAAACCCTTTAGATTTCGTAATAATAGAATGGAACTGATGTTTGGTTATTTGGCCAGATTTGTGGATCTGCTAGAAACTCTAATATTGCAGTGAAATGTCAACGTTTAAGATTATCAAAAACAATTTTGAAAATCTTAACAGAATTGCAGGTCATGTCTTTCGTCTCTTCTTCCATGAATCAATCTTTGAAGCAATATGAATTGATAATTGTATGATATCAATTGGTTTCAGATTATTCTTTGTACGCAGAACCTTATAATTTTGCTCCCCAAACGGGATCGTTTGAAGTTGTTCAAGTTGAGAAGCCGTATAACAAAGTGATGAGACAAACCATTTTGCACACACCTGTACTGTGGTGCATGGCCGACTTTATCAACAAATCCATTAACATCATCGGAAATGCCAACAAACGGTAAGAAACTGCTTTTTATCATGTACATTATTTACACACACACACACACTAATGTCCTAATTTTTGTTGCTATTATTACAGCTGGAATGGAATACAGTGAAGACCAACTTCCATTCCTGGACGTTCTAATCATAAAAAAAAGCTGTAGACATTGAAATCCAACAGATTTTAAACAATATCTGCTATTCAGCTCAAGCCATCCAAAACACACAAAGATGAATATTCATTTAATCTAGCAAGAAGAATTTGAACAACTGTCTCAAATTATGCAAAGTGGAATAAGACTCCAACAATTAAAAGGAAATTGTACTCTAATGTCAATCGCTATCTACTGTCCTGATTACTCTTTCCTCTTCCCGCTCATTATTAATATTTCTGTTCCTAATTCTTCCAGACCCAGTAACCCCTTGTGTCTTAGTGGTTTTACTGCCTTACTTGTGGAACTCCCTTCAGTCTCCATGCTTTTCTGCCAACTTAAATCTTCAAACATTTAAATGCAATGTCAATTGCTATCTACTGTCCTCCTGATTACTCTTTCCTCTTCCCGCTCATTATTAATGTTTCTGTTCCTAATTCTTCCACACCCAGTAAGCCCTTGTCTTTTAGTGGCTTCAAAGACTTGCAAGGGGTGATACCGATTTAAAAAAACAAAAACATTGTTATTCAAAGAGAATCGAATAGAACGTGACAAAGATTACGCAAAACAAAAAGAATTCCAGTTACGTCCAATATTCTGTCGTCTCAACACACAATGTTATATCCTTCTGCATTTTTTTGGTTATCTCGAAGAACATTCCACTATTGAGACAAGACCCCAGAATGAAAAAAAACAAACACTTGACGCACATAAAATAATCAAAAGTCAAAGACAACCATAAACCCTAAAAGAAAATAGTCACCAGTGCCAAATTCCCCACCACAAAGTCAACACCAATTGTTAAAATGTGCGGTCATCTTAACTGACAGACTTGCATTAATCTCATTTTTCATAAAATATCATTTCACCTGTTCATCATCAAAAAATCTTATAATTAAAGGACATAATGAAATCAAAGAATGTCTTGTATTGTCTCTCAATGAATTCTCTCTCTTTTTTTAAATTTCAGTTTGGACGTTTTTGTTTCAGTCGAAGCTCGTGTTGGAAGTGTGAATGGGACAAATGAGATCTTTGTTGCCTCTCGTGTTAGTGAACTTGGCTGCAACACGATTTCTGCCCGTGGCAACTTCTTTTTCCTTAATCCTCTAAAGAAAACCTTTGTCCTTTCTGCCGATCTTGGTAAGTAAAAACATGCGGTGGGCAGGATTAGCATTTTCACCTTTCGGACATGAACAAAAGATAACCAGTTGAATTGCCACAAATTATGACAAGTTTCTTTCTTTATATTAGTTTTTGCCAAAATCTAACTCACCTGTTTCCTCAGCTGACAGGCAGGTAGCCTCACGGAAGAACAGATTGGAAAAGAAAGGGAAAAAAGGTTGTGAAAATGAAAACTAAATTTGCAGGTTTAATAATAAACTATTTTGAGAACAATTCTCAAAGGCAATATTATGCACCTATTAATTCCTGACCACTGACAATCCCTCTTCCTCATTTGCAATGCATTCCTATAGTAAAATCATTAGCAATGCATTTACATTATACATATAATAGCCTTATTCTATCAGTAATGCTTGCATTCATTCCTGACCATTGACAATCCCTTTAACCTAAGTGGGTGGTATAATAGCAACTGTGTGAAATTGTGCAGACTGTCCTTGTCAGAATTCAAAGGGCTAAAGTACCAATCTCCCTTTTATTATGAAAACATTTATCAAAACTGTCACAATATTTGTTGGGTGGAAGAATTTGTTGACATCTTTGTTTAATTGCAGGAACTTACTCTCCAATGTGGGGTGGGTGGCATTTTTTGACAAGGAAGAATCCTGTCAAGATGGACAATGAGAGTAACTGTTTTTTGGCTACAACTGCTTTGGCTGGAAAGGTTACTATGGGAGAGTGGTTTGTCAAAGTATTCACACAATCCAAGAGAAAGACAACTCTGAATTGCAAACCTAGTAAGCAATGGCGAACCACTCCACCATCTTTCCCAAGAAGGAATGGCAATTCCCAATGAAGAAAGAAAATGAATCTGAGCCATGATTGTCTCCAACCTGAATTTTAAAAAAAAAAAGATTCAGCCATAATGTATCAGTCTAAGGATCATTTGTTTGATCTTCAATATGAAGCTTTTTGTTAAGGGAAACTTTTCTAATGTTGTCTTATTGAAGCTTTTCATTGGTAAATGAACAGAAGAATGGGAATTGTAGCTGCCAAAGTCTGTGAGGAGACTTTAAAAACAACACACACACACATACATATATATATATATATATATATACACGTGAACATTGAAGTCAACACTTAGAGGCTGTTTCATGCTAGATGCAATTGTCAGGTGGCCTGACAATTGCATCTAGCATGAAACAGACTGTCGCCTCTAAGTGTTGACTTCTATGTTCACTTTTATATTTACACATGCTCTGTCTCTGATATTGAGCACTTTATCCCATAAATATAGCACACCTTAAGAGTATACTTCATATATATATATATATATATATATATATATATAAAATTGTGTATTTGGGCAGCAATTCCTCTTTCATAAAAGTTTCATTAAAAATGACTGACAAAGTACAGAGGTGAAGGTTTTTTATTTAATTTTTCTTGTGTTCCATTAACTTGCTTCTTTCCTGGACAGAAATTATGGAGAAATTGTCCAAATGTTCTGCATTATTGAGTGTTGGCTTTTTCATTCTTTATTAATAATGCTGCCATTATTGTTAGCATTTTTTTTATTTTTTTTTTTTTACATGAGGCTGAGGCTATTAGAGTATTATCAATTAGTAAGTTGCAGATGGAGTTGGGCAGGTCTCCACGTGTATCAATAATGAACACGGTCACAATGTGCTGTGTTTGGAAAATAAAACGCATAACTCTAGATACATATAGAAAATGATCCATACATTCATTAAAAATAAAATCATCCCGGATTATGGCTAAAAGTATAGCCGAAAGCATATGGCCAGACAGAACATTCAGACAATTTCAACAGAATTTATGCCCAGAAAAGAATTAAAAAAAAAAAAAAAAAAAATCAATCACTGTACCTAGTCAGTTCTTTTTAAAAAAAAAAAAAAATATATATATATATATATATATAATGAGAGAGAGATAAAGTTGGGTGGAAAGGCTCCATGCTTTCCAGCCAATTTTAATCTGCAAAAGTTTATATGCAATGTCAGTTGATATCTACTCTCCTCTTGATTACTCTTCTTTTTCTGCTCATCATTATTATTTCTGTTCATAATTCTTCCACACCCTGTACACCCCCTGTCTTTTGGTGGCATTACTGCTTTGCTCAGGAAGTGGAGGAGAGGAGTGATACCAATTTAGAAAAAAGAAAAAAAAAAAAAAAACAAGATAGAGGTAGATATGAGAGAGAATCAATAACATGTTCCAAGAGAAAATTATTTTCTTGAATTTATTTTTGGTAATTAATTATTTGAAAGTAATTTGCATTTCATTTTTAAACAAATTAAAAACCATTTTAAGTTTTAGTTAAATATTTGATTCTTAACAAGGGAAACAAATTATTTTCTACTTTTCAGCCCAGTCAAAAATAATTAAGAAAGGAATAGTGCCCTCTGCAAAGCCTGGATGGAACCTGATATCATTTTTTACAAAAGTAAGTAGAAAAACAGCCAATTTTTCTGCCTTTATTTTCTTGGTTTTCATATCAGCGAAAAAACTGTTTTCCCCCCTCCCCCAAATTTGAAACAATAAAAGAGTGTGTGGGAGTGTTAGTGCTTTCTTGTCTGCCTTTGTAAACTTAACTAATGAGGTAATGCCACTTAAGTTGTACATGAAGAATTGCTGTATCCAGAACATTCGCCATAAACATTTTTGCTGTAGGAAAACTCACTCCAGGAATTTTCGGCATATGAAATTTCACCGTATAGGATTTTTGCCGTAAGACAATTTTGCCGATTTTTTTTTTTTTATGTGTTCAATTTAATATGCAAAGTCATTGAAACAAAGCAAGTTCAGTTGACCAATGATGACAATTCCAGAACAACGTAACTATAAACAATTTTTTCTATCCTCTGCCAGCCACTATGATGTAGAAAGCATTACCTCAAACCGTCGCCAGTGAGACATGCTGCAAGAGCCACTCCGTTTCGCGAGGCTCGTTCCAATCCTCCAAAGGAACACCATCGAATGAGGGCCAATAACCTCTGAAGTCTCCACTGCCACAGGAGTAAAAAAAAATCTATCAGCAAGAGAAGAATATTTAGCTATCTTTTTCATCTGTGTCTTGGGCGACGAACCCCGGCTCAACCGTGGACCTGATCAAATTACCGGCCAAAAATGTATCCGCACAGGTCGCATCCCAAATCAACGACTTCCCCATTTTATAAGGGAATGCCATCCGGCCGCTTTCCATCACCATGGTTGAGGCCTACAGGTTCGATTTGGGAAGGGAACCCAGCTGCATCCAAACCTCTTTTGATGATGTCGTTAATTGCTGCATGCCGTGGAAAGCGGCCGGCACTATGACGACAGTAGAGAGGATGCAAACCAAACTCATCGATGGAGGCTCCACATCTGCATCTGTGACGCTCACATAATTTGAGTCCAAGACGGATCGCGACTCCGACCCGAGTGCACTCATCATCTAAAAGGGTACCGGTAGATAAAGAGGGCACTGCGTTGAGCCAGGCACCACTACTCGGTTGTGGAGCAGATAGTAGACAGGCGAGGCGATGCTGATCCAGAGAGAGCCTCAAATTAGTAAAATTGGCCTCGCATTTTATTTTATCCCAGCTTTTTTGTTTTGATGTGTCTAGTGGGATAGAAAGTAATTCTTGGGTCCAGACACTGCAAGCTTGTTCGAAAGAACTATCCGAGAAACACTGAGACGATCCACTGAGTATCTTATCAATTCATTCGTGACTGGACGAAAGTGAAGAAAGATATGCTGGAAGGGCCAAATCTACCACTGATCGAAGGCCCAGGCCTCCGAAACTCAAAGGGAGCTTTGCCTGCCTCCAGCTTGTGTCGTCGAAATTGACATTGCAAATTAGCTCCGCGCATCTCTTAACTGTGATATCTATCTCATTTAAGAAATCCTGTTCGAGATAGCAAGGGGCACTTTGGAGAGTGTAGAGGAAACTAGGTAGCGAAAAACTGTTCTTCAAGAGTAAGAGGGCTGGATGTTCATCAGTTAGTTGCAATTTCTCAGTCATTCTTGTTAGAATGACATGTTTAGTATCCAAACACTCTCGAATGGCCATTGGAAAGGCTGGAGAACCAAGAATGTGTAATTCCTCCTTAGGTGTTATTTTTATATCCTCAAGGATGAGCCTGATATCCCGGACAGCACTCTCAAAATCATCTGCACTATAATTAAAATTTATTATCTCTGACTTGGATGAGTTAATCTCAAGTCCAAGCAGTGATAAAGCAGGAATAACTCATCGGAGGTCAGTAGCTACGGCCTCGACAGACCCTCCCAGCGTTGCATCGTCAAGATACCATATATTGGAACGAGCTACCCCCGTCAATAGCCATTGCAAATAGTAGCGGGCCAAGTGGATCACCTTGCTGGATTCCAGTAGCAGAAAAGATATTATCAGCGGAGGCGATCAACATACTTGGATGACGATACGAAAGATGAGCCAGTTTAAATATGGAAGGAGTTCGTTGATGGCAAACTTCCAGGGCATGATCCCTTCTGATGCTATTGAAAGTGTTTTTCATATCCAATTTTAATGAGATACTGGGGGAAACAGGTGATGTATTCTCAAAAAATGATCTTGTGGCATGAACCGCGGCTTCACATCCGCCTGGAATGCCTACCTCGAGCTGGACAGGTCGCAATCCATGCCCTATCTCCTTCATGACAACTCTGCAAGCCGCGAGTCGATGAAAAATGTTACCAACAGCGATAGGGCGGATACCTCCATCTTTTTTTTTTTAAAGCCGTTAAGTTGGCTGAAAATATTAAGTCGCGAGCATGTTGGGGTATCTCAACTTGGAGAAGGGTATCAATAAGAGCTGTTATGGCTGTTTTCAAATGTTCACCAGCTTCGGCAGTGTGTACAGAGGTACATAAGAGCATAGGGAATATATCGAAGGAGGTGATTTATAGTTTTAAAACGTTTATAGTTATGGAATTAAGAATTTAACAAGATTGTAGTTGTAGATCCTTAGTATATCTACAGAAAACGGCTGTTTCATATCTTTGATTTAATAATTGGGTTTATTCAAGAGTTCAATGATACATATTTTCTCCTGCCAACATAAAAAGCAAGGTTCGTTCAGAGAATTGCAGGTTCTGGCTTGTCTTAGGATTTTCCATTTAACCGTAGGTGTTTTTCCTTCTTCCTTGAGTTTCCAAAAATAATTCAAAAGTGATGTCATATTTCGTTTGGCCGTATTTGTAAAGGAGTTAAAGTGATTGTAATACCTATCCTTAAAAGGTCTGCTAGTTGACCCCACATACAGCTTAATATCTCTGAGGTTCTCATTTGATGAGATATAGCACATATACACTATAGATTTGGTTAAGCACCTGTTTAATAATGGAAATTGATCGGGGATTCTACAATTACATAGCCTCTTTCCCTGGGGTGTATTAGAACTTGTATTTAGGTTGTGTTTATTATCTCTATAAAGTTTCAGTATTCTATTGTTACGTGATTTAATAATTGTATCTAGATTTCTAGAACAGCTATAGCTAATTTTTAAGGTATTGCGGTTGAAGATCTGGCTTAATTTACTCTCCGTAGGGAAGTGCTTGTTAATTAGATTTAAGAATTTGTGCCCTAATTCGGTACGGACTAATTTGTTGAAGGGAGGTGCATACCAAATTATTCTCCTTCCTCTATTGTTTTTTTTTTGAGAATAACTACAATTTTCTCTATATTTAATTTCGGAAGATCTATAACCACTGTCGGTAAGGATTTTGTTATAGATAATTTTGTGTTTATCGAATATTTGCTTGCTAGAAGAGTGCTTGTTTAATAACTGGCATTGGGTGATTGGAATTAGGATTTATATAAATGGGGTTAGCGTTATTTTTCAAGAAGGGTTGGAAATTATTTAAGTGTAAGTTTAAGGTTACATCTAAGAAGTCTACTTGTTTTATGTTAGAATTAATTTTCACGTTGAGGTGTAAAGATTTAAACACTCTATGGATCCATTTCCTCAACTTGTCAACTTTGCTACCGGTAGAATTATTCACTACCATCAAACCATTGTCTCTATAAATCCCTATATTATTTAGACTAATTTCATTGTGAACTGTGAGATTGTATAGAATAAACAGTCCAACCAAGTCCAATGATTCAGCAGAATCCAGCGATCCCATCGATACATCAAAGTTTGCACCAGATTTTTTTTATCCATTGTTCGTTGTTGTGTATCATAATTGATTTCCTGCAATTTAGGATGATGTCGATTTCATTCTTAGAAATATCGGAGTAAAACTCGGCAAACTCCAAGGCTGTTTCAAAAAGGTCTTTAGATATCGATGGATAGAAGTCCATGATGTCAAATTGGATGAAGGTACTGCTGTTTTTGTTATTGAGGCTTTTAAACCAATTAATCACTTCTGCAGTGCCGATCCATTGGATTAGGCCGATCCGACTCTTTATCTGTTTGTTTACACGTTCCAGGATCGTTTTAATAATTCTCCTGATTTCAGATTTGGTCGGGTTGATAATCCTTGTAGGTAGTTTGTTTAGATAATCCTTGTTTAGTTTGTTTAGGAAATCAGGTTTTATGGTCTTTGAGTAGAATATGAGAAAGTGGAAAAGCATTTCAATGGCATGCTTCCCTAATGTGTTGGATTCAGATTCTTCAAGTGAAAATGAAAGACAAAACTTTGTAAGGAAAATCCATTGGCATTTATTAGGTTGAAATTATGGTCAGATGTATCAATGATGGAAGACAAATGCATTTAAAGCCCATCTATGATGTTCATATAGTCTTTTCTTTTGATATTTCTGGATGTTTTTGCCAACGTACACCATTTTTCCACTTTTGTTTCTGTGGTGAACAGCCCCGTAGAAGCAAGCGAGCCAGAGTTGCTTGTATCTGGTGTATAGGAAAATAAAGGTCTTACCTTAATGTGAGGTACGTGACATGAGCAAGTTTGCTCCGTGAAAATGGCATTACTCTCCTGTCCAGCCATTTTAGTAGTACGTGCAGTAATGAGGGTTTTTGTACAGTTTGGCGTGCTTCCACTGATAGCAAGTCGTGTGCTGATTGGTCAAACTGGAGGAGGCAATCTGCCTGTGTAACTGAGAATAGAAGCGAAGAACACTGATTGGTTGGCCAACCGCAGTGCTGGCCTGATAAAAGAGGGCTGGAGCAGTGAAAACGGGAGGAAGCGATGGCTTTACGTAGTGACGTGTTCAGAAAGCAAGGACGGTGAATTGTGCCAGCGGTATTTTGATGGTATTGCTGCGATGTCACTTGTACCAGACTCATTTTACTTACAGTTTCCAATACTGTATTATACATCCTACAAACTTACATATAAGTTTATTGCCATATTTCTTTTTTCTTTCTCCCCACTCATTTTAGTAATAAATTTCAATTTTGGTTCCTTCTTAAAGAAACTAAAATGAAACAATATATTGTTCTTTTGAAGTGTTGGTCGAAAAAGGATTGTTTAAGAATATATATGTGTGAGATGAAATATTGTAATTATTTACACTATTAACATTGGTTGGACTGTTGTTCTCATCTTTGTTACCAAATTCACAAAGTTTCAGCTGTTGTACACTCCATCCTTCTTCAAGTCATTGGAATTTCAAATTGAACCCTTTATTTGGTCCACCAGGGTAGATTGTTCAAGGTCTGTGTCATGCCTCTTCTGGATGTTTCTGTTATCTCCCTTTAACTCACAACTCTTTGGGTTAAGTCACTGGATCTAAGCAATGTTTTATACAATGATCCCTATGTCCTTGAAGACATCAGTGTATGAATTTTTGGGACTTATAAAAATGTCTCAGTAACCATTTTTTTTTTTTTTTTACCAGATATCATATTGCAACTTTGTTGTTGGTATTGCTGCTTTTCTCCAGCACTCCATATTAATGATTCCCATATTGTCTTCATTTCTAAACTTGGACAGCTTAGGAGATTTTTGTGGCCTAGCATATGTGCTGATTCCTTAAGTTTTCGTATTTTCCAGTGATGTTCTCTATTTCAACCTCATCCATCTCCCTTTCCCCTCCACATGTGTTCAGCCATGCCTGGTTTTTCTGACCCTCCCCCATTATAGTTTTATGATGTTCTTGCAATCTTATCTTAAGGGGGCAGCCTGTTTCTCCTTTATATTTTTTACCAAAGCTGCATGGGATGACGTAAACAGTCCTCAATCATGTTTTCCTCTCCTTACAAAGAAGAGGTGTCTGCAAAGTGTTGAACCGCTTTTGAAGGTTTTTCTGATGTTATATAGACCATAGATCTTTTCTATTTTTTCTGATAATCCCTTCATGTAGGGTAGGCAGACCAAAGCTGTTTTCTGAGTGTTCTTATCCTCTTGCACTCAGCACCAGCTTCGACAAATTGGTATACATATGTACCCAGGGTAGTTTTTACGTTACAAAAATCTCCTCAGCCGGCCATGCATAGAAATGAATATAAGATGGGAAGCAGTAATACAGAGTGCTAGAGAAAAGCAACAACAACAAAATTGCAATATGAGCTCAGGTAAAAAATGATTACAGAGACATTAAGTTTATAAGTCCCAAAAATTCATACCAATGTCTTCAAGGATACATGACCTGGTAGATAAAAGCATTGGTTGGATTCAGTGACTTGACTGAAAGAGTTGCAAGTTCAATACTTGGCTATTGCAGTGGTAAACTTGGAGATTTAAGTTAAAGGGAGATAATGGAAGAGGAATGCCAATTAGTCGATATTTTGCCAACCATTCCAATAAATAGTGTTTATTATTTTTGTTGTCAATTCTCAAGAACAAGAGAAAATGTATAAATTCACTTTCAGCATATTTTTAGTTTCTTTCCAATTCTTTTGACCTAAAGGGAATGGAAGAGTAAATGAAAGCTTTTGAGGTCAAGTAACAATAATAGTTCTAGTTCCAGGCTTTCCAGCCAATTTTAATCTTAAAATTTTTTAATGCAATATCCCCCTGATTACTCTTTCCTCTTCCCGCTCATTATTAATGGTTCTGTTCCTAATTCTTCCACACCCAGTAACCCCTTGTCTGAGTGGCTTTACTGCCTTGCAGGGGGCAATACCAATTTAAAAAAAAATAATTCAATATATATAATGATCTGTGTATTTTTTTTTTCTTTTTACTTGCAGGATAATGTCTTGATTGGTATAGTTAATCACGAAATGGTGTTTAATGTTAATAATCAATTGATTGTGATGAAACCTGGATTTGTGGCTGTGGGAACTTCACCTTTTGGCTTGGCAGATTTTGATAACTTTTTATTGAAAACCACTCAAAACAAAAAATGATCTCCTTTTAAATGACATTTGAATCAGGAAATCTTTCAATGAGGAAAAACTGCTGAGAAGACGATGATGACAACAAAAAAGGAAATTTAATAAACGGGAAATCTTGCAGGTGAATAAATGGGTGGGAATTTTTTTTTTTTTTTAATGGACATTGAATACATTAAAATGGAGTTTTTACTTTTGTGATGTTTCTTTTTCAATCAACTGATGTATGAAATTCTCATGAAACTGCTCAACTTTTGTAAATGATCATTTTTTTACTAAATTATTTTCATCTTTGTTATTTAATAAAATATATAAATCTAAATATATGGATTAATTTTTTTTTTTATTGTTTTGCATGAAAGACAAAAAAAAGAAGGCATAAATAAATAAGAGAAGAAAAGAGTTAGACAGGCGGGGGTGATACCTACAACCACCACCAGTAGGGCAAGAGGCTCTCCCAAATTTGGAGAGATAATTAATGTTGCAAACCAGACAACAAAGAAAACTGGTGAATTCCCAAATACTGTCAGTTCCCATTTCAGTCTTCAGTTGAAGTCAATATAAGCAAAGTACTTAGACGAGTTAGCGAAGAGAGAGAGACAGCTGCAAAGAGCAGACAAAGGTGCTACTGAGATCCACATGACTTGCTGGCAAGAGAACTACCAACTTTGAGCCCTGTTCCAAAAATTAACACCAATAGGCAAAGTTCACGATAGAGTGGGAAGTGTTAAGGTTGTTAAACAAAAATCTACATAAGCCAAATTGAAAATTAACCTGAAGAATTTTTCATTTTTTATTTCATCTGCAAAGACGTTTTTTTTTTTCCTTCATAACAGCTTTGACATGGTTCGAACCAATGCTACGATTACTGATGATACTTGACCCCACCAGCTCTGGGGTCAAGAAACAATGTGCTCAGAACAGGGTATGGTCCAGGGCAATCGATGACCTGTTGACCAGCTTGTTATCCTACATCCCTGAGGACCAAAACACCTACTGGTATAGGTGGCGTTGGAAAGGGTCATATCGTCTGGTCACTTCTGACCAGATTGACCCCAGGTGTGGTGTTATATCTCTTCTACCATGAAATCTGTGTTCCAAGAGGCTTATGGTCACATCACCTTGAAACACCAGTTCCCATATGATCACCGAAGTAAAGCCTGGTCAGTCAGTACTTAGTTGGGTGACTGCTTGGGGGATGTGCAGATGGTGTAATTAGTAATGGCTTGGAATTATTAATTGGAGAGCCGAGTCTAAAAAAAATTCTGACAAAATATTTTCTGGCTTTAAATAACTTGCCAAAGGGTTGATAAGCCATAGAAAACAAATCAATGAAATACTGATTAGCTATACAGACATGTCTTTAGATTTATTTACATTCTCTGGAATATAAATATACAGAAATTACAGTGGTCACAAAGTGAGGGATCCGTTTATATATTGATTGTAATGTAGAATTAATCCCCCACTTTACATCCACATTATAATTTCTTGCTTGTTTATCAAATTCTGATAAGGCATGAATCCAGTCCATCTCCTCCCACTCAGCTATGGATTAATTAATAAGACTTTTATCACTAAATCATTATTATCTCAAAAAAATTCTTACAATCTAAAAATATTTTGTGACTTTAAATAACCTGTAATGGGTTGATAAGCCATAAAAAACAACTCAATCAATCATGTGTCCCAAGAATAGCACAAAATTTCCATTAGGCCAACACAAGAGTGAATGCGACACCCAACAGAAGTTGAACAGAGATTCAAAATTATAATTAATTTATATATTTTAACACCTGAAAAACTTGTTTGGCCAGAGATACTTAAGCCATGATTTAGTATTAAAAGAAGATGTTTCTTTTTTTTCTTTTCTTTTTACTAATGTTCACCCAATACAAGGCTCAAGGGCCACTCAAGTTAGAGGATTAATGGGTGAAGTCGTATTAGTCGAAGAAAGGAAATGATTACAGGAAAGATAGACAGCTAATTGTAGACTTGAATAAGTCAAGATTTAATTTTAAAAATTTCAGAGTTCAGGTGAAGACATTAGAAGTATAGAGTTGAGGTTGACCTTAGAAGGGACTGGAAACAAGGAACAGACCTCTACCCCCATCCATAAGATTGAAAAGGAGTGTGAACTGGATGATAGGCAAACCTATTGGGAGAGGAAAAAAAAAATTATTACTGAATAAAATTGTAGGTGGAGATGTCAGAAATACAGAGTTGAAGGAACTGGAAACCAAATTCTAAACAGGAAACAAAGGATAGACCTCTACTCCTGTTAAAAAAAATTGGGGATGGAGGAGATTCCAATAGAAATAAAAGTATAGAATATTTCTTCACAGAGACAATTTTAATCTGACAGTTTAGAACAAGTGCCGACTTAGGGTTTTAAAATCATTCAGTGTGCCAACAGCATACGTATTTTCATACAAGTCAAGGTCAATATACCTGTTCCACAAGATATTTTATATAGTACTATATAGTATATATGCTTTAGTATATATTAAAATTGAAACAGCTAAATATCTTCTTTGCATTGTAGTCGTTATTGGTTTGGACTTCGCGATGTCATTTGGGGCTGTGGGCAGGGTTAGAAATTGCCTGGTGTGGCACGCATGCTGTAGGTTGCAGATCCTTGGCTTAGAAGACAATCCCAAATCAAGGAAGGTAATCTCAATTTATGGAACAGTTGCCGAAGCTTGAAGAATAAAATGACTTTCCACTGAGTAACACTTTAATCCCTTAGGCCATTGTCTCATGGCGACTGGACAGAATTGGCCTCAGTGGAAACAAGGCGATCAATAACTGAACATTAAGTAAGGGCAAGATACGGATCCCTAGATATGGACAGTGGAAGCAGATAAGTATACACCTATAGATTAAATAAAATTTCAGTTTGAAATACTCTACAGGTTACCTGAATCAGCAGGCATATGAAGAAGGCCGCAGATCACAACAGCCAAAAGTTCAAGATCGTTACATAGATAGGGATGTAGTGTTTGTGAAGAAAAACTTCTAAAATTTTTATAAATTAAGATTTAGTGAAATGAACAAAAGAAACACAAACTATAGCAGTCACATTATTAGAATGTTTCTGTTAATTAATTATTCTATTAATTAATCAGTTTCAGCCAAAATAAAAAATATCTTTTTATTAAAAACTTGTGATGAGTGAGTAGTTGTGGTCAAATGCAAAAAGAAATAACAGAACTGTCCCCACAAACAGAATTAACAAATTTTGCAAAAAAAAGAAAAAAGGAAAACGAACAGGGCAAAAAATAACATAAAGCAAGCAAAAAGAAAATAATGTCTGTACTTCAATTAGGAATGCATAAGATTTCATTCAGTTTTAATTCTTTAAACCTATTCGTATGCGTGTCTAAATAGTACAATATATACTTTTAAGAAACCGACTATTTTTGATAATATATAAAAAAACCTCTTTTCCGTCCCACCCAAAATAGCTCATCTCCCGGATCTCATCTGAGGAGTTGAAGTATCTGATTTACCCAAAAACCATAGAACGCCATTACTTGTACCTTATCTCGACAGCAACGATACTGTAATATTGAATGCAAATAAAGGAGGAGTTATTAGTTAGCATCAAATACAGTGCATATGTGTGTAAAGTTATTGTTGCACAGGAGTGGATGGTGAGTAGTGACGGTCAAATGCAGAAATAAGTAACAGAAGGGTCCCACAAATAGAATTGACAAAGTTTGCAATAAAAAGAAAAAGAAAGAGAGAAAAAATGGAATCATATCAATCAAGCAAACAATATATGCAAGGCAAATTTATAGATAAGAAAGAAAAAAGTTTACAAACTACAAATTGACATCTACACACAAAAGCAAGGCCAGACAAGTGAACGCAGTGGTCTGTCTCATAGACAAGACAGATCTAGACTGAGGTCATTTACCTTTGCCCCCGACCCCCAGGCAGGATGTGGCACAAGGCCGTATTTTATATGGGGTAATTCCAAACCCATAGACTTAGGCAAAAATTCCCTGTAGACTCTGCATACACAGGGTCGGGTTTGTCTACCTTTCGTCATAGCCTTGCCTGGGTTCCTCTCTGCCTGAAAGCAGAGAGTTTGACAAGTCAGCTGCAAACTGCCTGACTCAGCAACTCTGGACTGAGTCATGTCAAACTGGAAACTGGCCTACTTTATTGGCTAAGAAAAATATCCCAGCATGCATTTATGGACTTCTTCCTAAAAAAGGGGAAGGGGGGAATTTTGCAGCCATTCCAGGTATGATTGAAGTCAACACTCCCCCTCTCAATCTAAATGGATGACTGCACTCGAATTTACCTCCCTACCTTTCTATGGGGGGGGGGGGCGGTGGCAATAAATACAAATAAAATACATACATATATCTACCCAGACTGATAAGCTGTGAAACAGCAAAACAGTCTGTCTGTGGGTGACGATATTTAGCTCTCGATAAAACAATTTAATCGTTCGAGCACTGTGGGGAGCAAGGAATGAATTAGTAAACAGTCACTATTACTGCTGATAATGCAAGAAAAAAATGAATACACAAAAATCCGCCTTTCTCTCTGTTAGGCATTGATGGCCAAGGGGTTAGAATCTCCAACTGATATCAAATGAGTCAGGTTCCAAGTCCTGGGCTGAAGCAAACAGATGTCTAGCCACACTGATAAGCTGTGAAACAATCTGTCTGTGGAGATGACTATATATATATATATATATATATATATATATATATATATATATAATTTGCATACATAACAGAAATTTTTTTTTTTTTTTTTTTTGGAGGGGGCTATTTTAAATCTCTTTTTTCCATGGCATCTTTCCATTTTATACTTATTCGAAGTAACAGCTTCATTATAATTAGTCGGTATGTTGCTTTACTGAACAACAATAATGTATTGTTGGATTTACTATATCGTCTAAATTCTTAACAACATAATCTTTTAAATATTCAGGCATTCTTTTTTAAGCTGCTTGGACATCACCCATCTTGTATTTCTGCACTAGGATTATCTTCCGTATTATCACTTGGATTTGTTGATTGTGTAGTTTCGCTTTCTTGTGTCTCCTCCCCCACAAGGATTTTTCCACAAATAGTTAGGAAGTATTGCATCATTTTCTTCAACTGGAAGTAAAAAAATTATCAGATGTAGGATTTTCAAAGTTTTCAGTAAATTTGACACATCTGACTCTTTTGCCATTCTTAGTTTCAGGTATTTATGGTAAATAGGCAGGACTTGATTTATTGTAGCCTATGAAAATTGCTTTTTCCCCTTTTTGTCCAATTTCATCCTATCTTGTATGTACAAATAACAAATTGGGCCAAATGCATTCGTACTGGTGAGATCAGGTTTGCGAACTGTGAACATTGTCATATAGGAATAAAGTGTTGTTGCCGACACTTGAGTTTGAACATAGATCGCCAGTGAGCAAACACAGGCGATCCCATTATTGAATTAAGTAGACCATGTGACCATAGAGGAAACGCATGAGTAGGAAGTGGTGTGACGTCCAATTGATCGTTATTTCTAGTCTATCCTCTATTACTATACGGTTCGCTATTCTCTACTCTATTCACTATACTATTTCTCTATACTGATCACTATATGGGTTACTATTCAATTGAGTATTATCGAGCAAATACTATTAATGCAAGTGATATTTGAAGGTGTCTGACACCAGTATTGTTCAATGGCATACTATAGTGGCATCTGCAATTACAAAGTCTCTGCTACAATGAGCATTACAAAAGTGACAACTAATATTCCATATTTCAACAAACAGAATTAACAAATTTTGCAATAAAGAGAAAAAAGAGCAAAAATGAAATAGTAAGCAAATAATATATGCAAAGCAATTTCACTGGTAAGAAGGCGAAACATTTACAAACTATGAATTGGCATCTACGCACAAAAGCAAGGTCAGATAAGCAAACACAATGGTCTGTCTTATAGACAAGGCAGATCTGGACTGAGTCAAATCAAATTGTAAACTGACCTATTTTATTGACTAAGAAAAACATCCCAGCATGCATTTGTGGACTTCTGTCTATAAAAGGAGGAGTGGGGGAAAGTTTTGCAGTCATTCCTATATGGAGTGAAATCAACAGTTTTAGAAAGGTTTGAGTCCTATTTCTTGGAACACTTGATAGAGAGGATATTGATTTGTGGTTCAAAGTCATCGTTAACCCAACTATGAATACCTATGTCATCAGCATAGACCATAAACCCCATCATCATCAGTCCATTGGTGATGAGAGGGGAAACAAGATAATACATTGCAAAATTTCTAGTAGCAATAAAAATGAAAGTCTTGAGATTCAATAAAGTGGAGATAAAGAATTTACAACTAATAAAATAGAGGCAAATGAACCATTTAATTAATTCATTCACTTCATATTTTTTAGACGTTCAGTGGTAACTATGATTCATTGACTACTCCTGGTATTATATAAATTACTTTTTGCTCAATATCTTTTCATGCTAAAAAGAATTGTGTGCTCAATATAACAGTGGAGTGGAAATACCTCTCAGAAGAAAAATATTAATGACAAAATGACAAAGCCTATTTCAAAACCAAGCTGAAGCAAGCCGATCACTTAATAGACAAAGGTATCTGAATGCTTCACTTGAAAAGCTTGAACAAATTAGACTGCAATCTAAGAAACGTAGAGTACAGGAACTTATTTTGTCTAAACAGAGGTATTTTATTTGTATAGATTATTAAAATGACCAAGGGAAGTAATCGCTCATAATTATTCTAAAGTTGATTTACCTCCCTTCCCACTACAACCCAAAACAGGAAATACATAAATACACATTGGTAATTATTATATGGTTTGATTTTTACTAAGATATGATATCACTACTGAGTGGATATCAACTTAAAATGACATTTATCATTCATGGAGAAAAATAAGATTTATACAGCATTGGAAACATCTGCCAAATTATTAAGTATTTAGAATTAGGCACCTTCAGGTGTCTGTTGATTTGTATAAATTTTAGGGAATTGAAAATTGTCCCCGTTTTGCTATGTCTAGGGATATCTCGTTTTATTTCTTTTCTTCTTTTTGCTATTCAAATTTACAGGACAACAGCTGAAATGATTAAAGTGATCTTCTAATTAATTGGTTCACTAGCTTATCCATTTTCTACCCCATTGCGAAACAATAACCAAGGACTCAGTTTGAAATTCCTGGAAGGTTACCCAGATCAGCCAACACCTGAAGTAAGCTGAAAAGCACAATGTTGGAAATGATGTGACAATAACTTTAAGATGAAGATATTGGAATGTAAATAACTCCTTTTACATCTGTCTATATTTATGAGATGAGGTATTATGTACACTATTTACATTATTCGGACTATTGTCCTCATCTTTGTTGCCATATTTATTACAACACTACGGCCCTTCAGCATCTGTCTATATATCTGAGATGGGGTATTATGTACACTATTTACATTGTTTGTTTGAACTGTTTTCCTCATCTTTATTCAAACAATCTACTCTGGTGGATGAAATAAAGGGTTCAGTTCAAAATTTCAATCACCTGAAGAAGGTTGGAGCATACAATGGCCAAAATGTTGTGAACATAATAAAGATGAGCACAACAGTTCAAACAAAATAAATAACTCCTTTTTATTAATGATTGATTTTTTTTTTATTGCTTATCGAGCTTTGCAGTCTATTTAAAGCCAGAAAATATCTTTAGATGATAAGAATTTCTGGGAGATAACATTGATTTACTGATACAAGTTCTACTAATTAACCCATAGCTGGTGGGAGAAGAGGTGGATTCATACCCTCCCAAAGGGTATTTGCACATAAGTGAATATAACAAATTCAACTGGAATTCCTCAATCCTAGCCATTAACTATTACTCCAATGAATTAAAGTCAAGATCAATAAATGCCTTCTTGATTTGTTTTTTTTCCCCTGAATGAATGTTGTCACAGAAGCATTTTTTTTTATTGTTTTCTGACCAACATTCCCAAGTTCATTTAAGAAAATGGCGACTTATCTCATCAAACAAGTAACAGCGTGTCGCGTGTATCCTACGATGGAAAATGTAGCGAAAAAGAAAATTACTTACCAAAAAAAGGGCACGTATTCTGCATGACATGCTGAAGACGGAATATTTAGATTAAAAACAAGTCCGTCGCAGGAGCCTCTATAAAAGTATTTTGATATGCAAAAATTTGGTGTCCTCTCCCAGTTGTCGACGAATGAAAAAAATGCTCGGCCAATAAAAGCAGTTGGTGTTCTCGAATCGGGGAGGAAAAATTGATGTATTTTGGCTACTGCATTCGTTGGAGAGTGAGTTATTTTTCTGACTGGTTACGTGCATTGGGATTTGTGAGATAGGACCTGCGAATCGAGTTTTTGGCATTTCTTTCTGCCCCCGATATTCGAGTCTGAACTTACAGTGATTTGTTCTCTGCGTTGTGGAAGTAATCTGTGACAAACATTTCCTTTGCAATCCCAGATCGCTTACAACAGACTGTTGGAATTGATCCCCAAACTTTTTTATTTACGGATTACAGTCATTAGGGTTTTAGTCTAAAACTAATTTTTCATGTGCAATGGATTTTGCTTCCAAGATAAAAGCTGCTTAGTAAAACCATTTGTACAAGAACCAAATAGAACAATTCATCTTTCCTGCCAATCTGTTTAAAAAGAACATGTTTTTCAGAATAAAATTATTACTGCATTTGAATTAAAGAAGCAACTGAATTTTCCCTGAAACAAAAGCAGGATGAGCAAATTTGCCTTGGGTCGAGTGAGAGAATGAAGGCAAAGCAAATAAAACTATTGCACGATTGATAAGCTTCATTGTTATAGACTCAAAATCTAATTTACATAAATATTTTCTTTCTATTTAGCACTTAGTCTTGTAAAACCAAAAATTTCAAAACCAACAGAAAGAAAAGCAATAACTTTCCAAATATATTTACAAGCTTTTTTAATAAATTCCGTGTAGAATTTCAAAGTTTACAGTTGAAAATTATGATTTATACATATATATATTATTTATACATATATATATATATATTACTCAGATAATATAAAAAGATAATATAAAATACATCAGTATATATCTACACATATGTAGATATAAAGCTTCTTTTCCTTGTACCTGTACAGGATTAAGGCTTTCCCTGCCTGGGACAAATGACTTACGAGAGAATAACCGGGTTTCATTGTTACAGCTTAGATGTCAAACAGCATACGCAAATCATTCAATCCCAGACGTGAAGTTTTCATTCCATCCCTGAAGAATTAAAAGGAAAAACGAATGAAAATGAAGTAATCTTTGGAAATCTGCCAAAATCTCAATAGAATATTTGAGATTTTGGTACTACTGAGCAGAAATGGTTCACTTGGAATTTTTCTTTTATTTCTGGCTAACTTTTGATTAGTATTCATTAGAAATTGGAATCAATATTTTTCAATTCTTTTGTGTTCTGAAAGTTTAAATAATACTAATAAACGATAGTCACAAAAAATTTTTTCCTATTATATGAGTGTACTATTTTTCATAATTTTTTTTATGAGATGACAATGTTACTCATTTATTTATTTATTTTTTTTTTTTTTTTACAAGTGCACAGTTTTTCCCAATTTTTTTTTTTTTTTTTTAAAACCAGTGGACTATTTTCCAGATTTTTTATTTTTTACAAGTAGATAATTTTTTTTTACTAATACAAGTGGACAATTTTCCCTATTTCTTTTATTTCACGAGTGGACTATTTTTCACATTTCTTTTTATTTTGATTGTGGACTAACTTTTTACAAGTAGACTATTTTGCTTATATTTTTTTTTACCAGTGTACAGTTTTTCTCAATTTCTTGTTTTTACAAGTAGAGTATTTAAAAAAAAAATTTTTTTTGCATGTGGACTATTTTTTTTAGCAAACGGTCGATTTTCCTTTTCCTTTTTTTTTACAAGTGGACTATTTTCCTTATTTTTTTTATGGGTGCACAATTTTCCACATTTCTTTTTATTTTGCATTTAGACTAATATTTTATGAGTAGACTATTTTTTTTATTTTATTTCATTTACAAGTGGACTATTTTTTTTATGAGTAGAATATTTTTCCGATTTTTTTTCATGTGGACTTTTTTTTTTTTTTTTTTAAACAAATGGGCAATTTTTTTTATCAGTGGCCTATTCCCCCCCCCTTTTTTTTTACAAGTTGACTATTTTCTCTATTTATTTATTTATTTGTTATCATTACTTTTATTAACTTAGCAGAAAAAGTAATTTGTAAATCGTTAACCTTGAATAAAATAGCTAATCTTTAGAGTGAACTGACATTTTAAGTAGACATGTCATAAACTTTGACAATTTGAAGTTGACTTGCATATTCCATACAAAAAGAATTGCTAATTCTTGAACTCAAAAAAGAAGCAGCAGCCCAAAAAAGGACATTGAATTTATGGTGTATTCTTATAAATCCTACAGTGTCAGGCAATGATTATGGGTTTTAATAAGAGTTTAGTTGATTTTAGCATCACAAACGAAATATTCTGATCACTCGGTTTCTAAAAGCATGATACACACACACTCTCTCTCTCTTCTCTCTCTCAATTAGAAGAAAGAAAAAATAAATACAAGAAGCAAATATTTAGAATCTTACCCAGAAAGAACATCCTTAGCCAAAGTTCTTTTCTTGTCTTGAAGAACTAGAATTTTCTCTTCAATTGTATTCTCACAGATAAACCTACAGAAAAAAAAAGAAGATTTTTCAGTCCCTATAATATCAATACATGACAATCTTAACTATAACTTCTAAGTACAATATTGCTATATTGCTTGGTCTCCAAACTATGGCTTGTCAGTTTTACATTGATAGCAGACAATTAAAAGAAATTACTTTTTTTTGTTAACTGAAGTCAGATGTGTGGAATAATGAAGATATTTCCTCTAAACTTAAAGCATTCTACGAGACAAGGTGAAGATACAAATATGTTTAACTGTTACTGGTACAAAGAATCTTCCAAAACAGTTTGTAGCAACTGAATTTGGAATCTATTAGGAGTAGAGCATAGCTAAGATTTGCTCTGTTTTTTTTTGTTTTTTTTTAGTAAGGGAATGTAAGAAAGGCAATGTACTAGCTAAATTTGTGAGTACCTTACAAGTTTTTATGATCATATTTAATGTTAGAAATACACTTGGTATAAAAAGAGAGAAAAACATGACATATTAAACTGGTTGAATATACTGTAATTATTTCAAACTACTGTTCTCATCTTCATCAATATAGATTTCATTATAGATACAAGATTTCAGCCAATGACTCTCTGGTCATCATTAAGTGTCCATTATTAGGCTGATATGAGATGTAATATTTTCTACCTATGATGCCAGTTATTGTTTGTGCCTGAACGAGGGATTGAACTCACAACCATCAGATGACAGTAACTTCACTGCTACTCCTGTCTTTTCTTATAACAGAATAACAGACCAGATCTTCCTTTTGGCCAGCAAGAACTCCAACACACTCCCTGCCCATTTTTATATTCATGTATCACTTTCTGACTCCTTCTCTACTGACAGTGAGCAGCTAGTAACTGACCATTGTATTATATGCAGACTAACTATATAAGCCTGTGTCTGCAACTCTCTACCTTCCAGCCAAGTGGCACTTCATCCCAAAAGTTTTCATTTATTTATTTGTTCCACTTCTTTTCTCCCTACTGGAGAAAAAGTAATGAAAAAAAGTTGCTTTTATAAGAATTTTTTTGCAACACACTGACGCACGTTGAAATTCCTCACAGAATTTATTATTGTTGAAGTTATTGCTAACATTTATTGTTGAGATTTACAAACTCTATTTTTCATTCAATTTTGCAAACCAACTGATGAAATTTGAATAAGCTGATTTGTTTGGAAAAATACTTTGACAAAAACTCTACTTCTGTGTTTAATAATTAATTTTATAGGACTTTATTGTAAACAATATTTTTTTTAATTTGGTTTCAGTCAATGTATGGTTATTTTAGAGGGTGTGATGGACAGATTAATGGAAGTCACAGAATTTTATATATAGATTGTGTTAAGGACAGACAACCAAACAATTCTTTTGGTCAAGGGGAATAACTCGTTTCAATTATTATTATTCTACACTTAAAACCAGGCAAACATCTTTTATCCCTTTTTAAAATCCAGAGTACATAAATACCAAATCTTACAGAGAAGCTTTTTATCAGTTAGTCTTGTACTCATAAAAATCTGCATTACCTACAACTACATAAGTAAATTAGTCCACTTGTAAAAATAAAGAAAAAATTCTTTGGAAATAAGTTTTGTAGATTATCATTCTGTACATGTTTCTGAAGGCACAACATTTGTCAGAATTGAAAAATATTGATTTTTTTTTTTTTTAATTTTAGAAGAGGTTCATTTCCATAATATCAATGCAGTATAAAAGTGAACCCCGACTTTTTACAGAATCGTTAGACTTAGTTGTTCTGTGTATGAAAACATTTTGTTTTATGAAAGATTTCTTTTAAATAACAAACAAATGGATGCATTTTGAATTAAAGAACAAAAATTACATTATTCGGACTAATGTCCTCATCTTTGTCACCATATTTATTACAACGTTTTGGCTGTTGTACGCTCCAGCCTTCTTCAGATGGTTGGAATCAAGGACACATGGCACAGTGGATAAAGGTGTTAGTTAGATCCAGTGACAGGACCCAAAGAGTGTGAGTTCAATACCTGGTTAAGGCAGTGAAGAACTTTCAGAGGGAAAAATTAACAGGAGATAACTGATAACTGACATCCATTAAACATTGTAAATGGAACTAGAACAGTCTACCCCAGTGAGCGAAATAAAGGGTTCAGTTCGACATTCCAACCACCTGAAGAAGGCTGGAGCGTACAACGCCCGAAACATTGTAATAAATATGGCGACAAAGATGTGGACAATAGTGCGAATAATGTAAATAATATCTCATCTCAGAAATATAGACAAAAATTTACCTAAACTAATAAAAATATATATTTGTTTATTCTTCATTTAAGATAAATAATTATCATCACACAATATTTGTGGATGTGCTGGTTGAATGTTTTTTTAGCGATTATTGTTTATCAACTTCGATGAGTTATTTAATGCTGAAACCAAAATACTTTTTATGGAATTTTATTTTATTTTTTGAGATAATAATGATTTAGTGATACAAGTCTTACTAATTAACCCATACCTGGGGGGAGAAGAGGTGTACCTTTCACAAGAGTATTTGTGTGTAAGTGAATATAACACACACCAACTGGAATTGAAACTCAGCTTGCCAAATTACAATTCTGAGTCATTATCCATTACACCACCTGTACATCCAAGCTTACAGCACTTGGTATTCCCAAGCAGTTACCCATTTAGGTCCTAACCAGGCTTGACATTGCTGAACTTCAGAACTGGGGTTTCAACACAATGTGGTTATAAGCCTCTTTCTGTATGTGCTTATGAAAAAAAAAATAACCCCCACACCAAAAAGTTTTTAAAATTCAGAAATTTTTTAAAAGAATCCATCTATCAATGATGTAAACAGTTTCAAACTTGAATCTGTAAATAACAACTAAGTTCAATAACTCTGTAAAAAGTCAGGGATTGATTTTACACTGTATTAATATTATAAGTAGTCCTACCTTTTAAATTGATAATCCATCAATATTTCTTGATACTGACAAATGTTGTGGATTTTAAAAGGTTTGATTATTGCTAATCTACATAAATCATTTCCCGAAAATTTTTTTCCTTATTTTTAATGAGTAGACCAATCTATTTAAGTAGGGCCTAACTGTAATATGGATTTTGTGCTGAATTGGTAAGGTCTCTTACCACAAATTTACAGATGAGAGAAAAGATTTTGAGAAAGGTTACAATTTTTTACAGCAGGGAAATTCATTCCACCTGAATCGTTTCAATGTCAGACAGATAAAAAGATTTCAGGTTTTGCATAAGCCATTAAAAGATGATGGAATGTCAAAAGAAAAAAAATAAACTTACCGGTGAATTTTGACGTCTTTCTTCTGACCCACTCGATGGATACGGTCACAAGTCTGTTCCTCTAAAGCAGGATTCCTTTAGAAAAGAAGAAAGAATAGGATTGGATTTTCTACAGAACATTTTATGATATCCTTTCCCCAATGGAATTTTGAAAATTGTTGTATCCTTAAAGGAGGTTACAAAAACACAAAGGTGGTACTCGAGTGAAGGAACAGCAACACATGTGTAGATAAAAGAAGAAAGGTTTATTGTAAAAGAGAATACACTACTAAAAGACAGGGAATCGGTTAGCAAGCTAGTAATTCCCAAAGCAAGGTTATTTACCTTACCTCCCCGCGAGGCAGGATGTGGCACAAGGCCGTTTTTAATGTGGAGAAAAACCGAGACCATAGGCTCGGGCAAAAATTCCCTGTAGATCCCATAAAAATGGGGTTGGGTAGCTGTCTACCACCCCAGACGAGACTGCCCTTCGGCATAGCCTCATCTGGGTTCCTCTCCGCCCGAAGGCAGAGAGTTCGACTAGCTTATAACTTTATTTGTATTTGCGATAGAAATAATCAGTGAAAAATGTTATAAAGTTTAATGTAGCTAGTTTTAAGTATAGCTAAAATAACTAATGTGATTTCAGGCATTACTGTAAATCAGTTGGCAAATGTTTTCCGTGAACTGCAAAATCGTATTACCCTTTGTATTGCTAATGATAGAGGACATGAGAAAACTTAAATAAAATTTCAATAAAACCTTAAAAAATATAGATTTACTTCTTTCTAATGCTTTTTACAAATTATTTCTATCGCAAATACAAATAAAGTTATAAATTTTTTTAAAGTGCACACAAACTTTATGGACAGCCTGCATAAAATGTGTTGAATAATTCATCTTTCTCCACCTGATGATTGCAAGATGATGACACTTGGAATTGTGAGAAGTTGAATCACTTTGCCCATTTCAAATTCCCATTTCAAATTCTCTTTTCTTCTTTTGATATTGAGCATCCATTTTTCTAGTACTTTTTTTTTTAATCAGTTTTAAGCTTTTCAGCTTATTTTATACTTATATATATATATATGGTGGACTCTTCTGTCGTATTTGACATATTAGGGTCAAGCATCTCAGTTCCTAGGAAGTGACAGCCCATACACCCGCACATATGATTTGATTATAGTGGTGAAGGCTTTGTGCAGAACCAACCACACTTTTTAAAGGGCTGAATACAGAGACCTGGTGGACTATATGCCACAAGGTCCCCAAACGACCCTCTGCGGGTTTTGAATTCAGAGTTGCCTTCCTCCTAGACGAGTTGCCACCCAGTTTGTCCTGCTATTTACCCATAGCTGGAGGGAGAAGAAGAGGATTCATACATTTCCCAAGGGTATTTTAGCGCATAAGTGAATGTAATGGATTTGAGTGGAATTCAAACTCGGCTCTCCGATTCCTCTATCCAAGCTGCTATCCACTACTCCATCGTGCCTCCTATATATATATATATATATATATATATATATATATATATATATATATTTTTTTTTTTTTGTCATCCACAGACAGACTGTTTCGCTGTTTCACAGCTCATCAGTGTGGCTAGACGTCCGGTTGCCTCTAGCTAGGATCGAAACCCGACTGAATTTGCGTCAGTCGGAACTTCTACCACTAAGCCGTCGGCGCACGGCAGGGATGAAGGTGAATTTTAGCGTGTTTATTTTTAGATTTAGATAACCACACAGTGACTCAATTCTGACGATGTTTAATTCAGATATAAAATTTGTCACTTAGCAGATTGATGTTATATTCAGCACCTCAACTCCAGAGTTTTGTAGACAAACATTTTTGTAATCGTTTGGTCCACTCGCCAGGAGGTTTCAGCAATTGGTACTGATTTTCTTGTTTTCATTATTTTTAAACATAGTTAACAAAATAATTTAAGCACTTTTTATTTTTGCTAAGTTCATTTTTTCCTTTACATGTGTGTGTGTGTGTGTGTGTGTGTGTGTGTGTGTGTGTGTGTGTGTATGGTTATTTCATTCAGTATTTGTTAGGAAACTGTTGAATCCCAACTTGAAGACTCCTGCCAAATAAAGTTAAGACATACACGTATGTATGTATGTGTCTTCGCTTTTATATGTCATTTTTTTTTGTCTTTTCTTTCAACTCTTTTTCTTTCTCCCCTTTACCAGCCGCATGATTATATAAGAGTGTCTCTTGGGATAGCAAATCCAATTTTACTACCTGATTATACCTAAATGGTAGAAACTGCAGTAGCAGGCAGGTTGGTTTTCTGAATATTTCATCTTAAATTACTCTACATTTTTGTTTTTTAAAAAATTGTATTGATCACTTTTTCATTAATTTAACCGTTTTTTGATAAAAGATTGATTTTTTGAATTATATATACAGTGTAACCTCAATTCAAAAGTGGGGAAGGTCGGCCATTAAAGGTGTTTGTCCATTAGTTTGAAGCATTTTTTTTGTGGTCTAAAAACACACAGTGCAATACAAAATCATTGTAAATAAATGTAAATACAGTACATATGTATGTGTATTTTATTTTTAAGTTACTATATAGTTACTTAAAATAAATTACACACACAGTGAGAGAGAGATGCTGTGTATGTTACATACATTACAAGCGTTCAAGTAAACAACAGTGGCCAATTCTAGAACTAACACACTTTGTTCGTTACACGTGGGCGTCTTGAGTTCCAGCCGGACACTACCATTTCTGCATATTTTGTCTGTTAAATCCAGAGTCTGTTGGTTCCTGGACTGTTAATTCAAGGTTTTACTATATATATATATATTGTGTATATTTCGGCAGCAATTTTTCATTAATGCATGTTTCATTAAATAATATAGACAGGTTCTGTCTATTTATTTTAAGTTCCTTCCTTTCATATTGTGTGATAAGCTTAATCACATTATCGTTGAAAGACGAAAGGAAAACACCATGTTGATACATGTTTAAATCCAATCTAAGCTTTCGGCTTACATAAGCCATTATCAAAGATGACAATTTCAATAAATCAAACAACACACAGACAAAACCACAATTATGACCTGCCCTTGCTGTTTGAATAAGCTCAAAGTAACGACAAACTCGTATTTACGAGACAAGGAACTGAAAGTCGCATCGCAGCTCGTGACGTCACACATGACCATGCGAGAGTGAAAAATGAGAAGTATTAAGTATGAGAAGCCGTTGGTATAAACCAATGGCTTCTGTTATAAATTATAGGCATTTAAGGATATTTGTGGAGATTTCATAGTTTATTTTGTTCAGGTTAGGTTTTAACTGTTTTATGTATATAGCTTCAAGAATTTTTAGTTTTTGTTTATTGTTTTCACGTTTAGGTATTTTTCCGGAATTGGGTACGCGGACAGGCATGTTGTTTTAAATGTCTAAAAATGTTAGTTATCAGTTAAATGCAGAGTTAAGCGCCGTGAGTTTGTGGTGTGGCCAACATAAATATTATTTAATCCATTGGAGATACAATCTCCAAAAGGCACTTGAATTTGTAAACTATGTTGGTTTTTTGCAAATCGCTAACGAGGAGGGGGAAAGAATCAACATGTATGTGTGTGTGTGTGTGTGTGTGTGTATATATATATATATATATATATATATACAACCACACACACATGTTGAAAAATTATTTATGCATAAATGGGTGTGGCTGTTCAACTCACCAATGGCTATCCATCAGAAACAAATGACTGCCTCCAATTAAATTAAGTCCAACACCTCCTGCCTTCAGAGAGAGCAACATCACCTAAAACAAATTTTAACAGAGTGAATGAAAAGTGAATATAAAATATTTAATGCATAGATGCAACTGTTATTTTATTATCAAATTTTATTTACATATTTCACTTCTTAGAAGAGCAACGGAGGAAGTTATTAAAAGTGTTTTAAAAAAAAAAATCACTACACATTTGTCAAATTGTGTTTTAAATTAATGATAGGTAGAAAATAGAACTGAAGATGGCAAAAAGCAAGAGAAATTACATAAGTCATGATAGAATTCCTGACCACTGACAATCCCTTTCCTCATTTGCAATGAATTCCTATAGTAAAATCATTAGCAATGCATTTACATTATACATATAATAGCCCTATTCTATCAGTAATGCTTGCATTCATTCCTGACCACTGACAATCCCTTTCTTCCTCATTTGCAATGCATTCCTATAGTAAAATCATTAGCAATGCATTTACATTATACATATAATAGCCCTATTCTATCAGTAATGCTTGCATTCATTCCTGACCAATGACAATACCTTTCTTACTTATTTGAAATGCATTCCTATAGTAAAATCATTAGCAATGCATTTACATTATATATATAATAGCCCTATTCTATCAGTAATGCTTGCATTCGTTCCTGACCACTGACAATCCCTTATTTCCTCATTTGCATGCATCACATATGAATTGCTAAATTTTTGCTGTTTTTAAGGTAATAGCTGCAAATTTATCTGCTGCTGTCGTAAAACTGCATCTTTCAAAGATGAAGAAGTTTTAGAAGATCGTTAAAATCAAATTAATTGTAAAATTTGCAATAGAAGATCATCCTGGATTAAGTTCTAATATGAAAAAAGTTTGAAAAATACATGCCTACCAAAAGTCAGGTAAGGAAACATTTTTTGATTCTTACCTCGGCTCCATTGTGATTTTTATTAAAGTCCTCCACCATTTCCATTCTTTTCTTTGGAAGAACATCTCCCTGTAGCAAGTGGTAGCGTAGACCTGCTTCCTTTAGGTGCAGAGCAACTAGAGATAGCATTTTCGTCCACTCAGACACCACAACACTGGATATAAAAATAAATATAAAATCATGTAGAGAGAAAATATGCATTCTCTGCATAAGGCAAAACTAATTATTCATTATTTATTGCCTTATTCTATTTGCAATCCTATGGCCTCAATTTCCAATCACTGAAAATCCATTTATTTTTAATCCATTTTTATTGTCAGATTCTTTTTATGTATATATTAGGACAAGTGGGAAATAAAAGCCACTGAATAATGCAAAAATGATGGGAATATTATTTGGAAGTATGTATGCGCTTATGAGTAACTTTTTCCGAAAATGAAATATCAAGAATTGTTTAAGTACAAGATTGGGTGATGACCACCTATACAATGTTTTGCTCCTGTCATCAAGAAGTATTTCACCTAATGTTGTGAAGTTATCGAACAATAAGCAGAAACAAGTGTGTCATTAAATAATTTGCCATTTCTAATTGTATTTCATTTGTAGTTTTTGTTGCTTGTGTTAGTTGTTGTCCTGTTATTCGAGCAGTAAAATAAGGAACTTTGTTTAAATAACATTAACTTTTCATTGATTTTTCTTTAAACCTCCAGACCAAGATGGAGCGGTTTGAGATCGAAATAATTTATTATAGTATATTTGATATGGTCCTCCTCGAAGACACTGAATAGTTTTCTGGCTCGCTCTCTCCAAAAGGTTGCTGATCCATTTTAGTATTTGCTGTGTTACTTGATATCATTAATGGTTTAAAATTTAGAATTAAATTCATTTCCAATGTAACTTTAGAGTAAGATCAGTTTCAATGCATTCCTATACTAATAATGGTTCCAACATGACAAAAAATTCTTCCAATGCACTCACACAGTAAAAAAGGGTTTCAAAGCGCCCACATGTGAGAACTTGTTCTAATGCATCGACACATGTTCACACATGTCAAAACCAGGTCAAATACATCCACATGTCAAAACCGGGCCCAATGCATCCACATGTCAAAACCGGGCACAATGCATCCACATGTCAAAACCGGGCACAATGCATCCACATGTCAAAACCGGGCACAATGCATCCACATGTCAAAACCGGGCACAATGCATCCACATGTCAAAACCGGGCACAATGCATCCACATGTCAAAACCGGGTACAATGCATCCACATGTCACAACCGGGTACAATGCATCCACATGTCACAACTGGGTACAATGCATCCACATGTCACAATCAGGTACAATGCATCCACATGTCACAATCAGGTACAATGCATCCACATAGTGAAAATGGTTCGAACCCAGTTCCATATGAAAACTGATTCCAATGCACTTCCATATTAAAACCGGCTCTAGTGCAGTTCTCCAGTAAAAACAGTTCCATTATTTTTATGGTCTGTTTATTCTTATATAAGTGTTTAGTGTTTGTTTCTTTTTTTTTTTAATCATTTCACCCCAAGCAAGGCAATAAAGCCACTAAGACTATTAAGGAGAAAGAGAAGAATAAAAGAAGAAGAATTAAGAAGCTATATGTAATCATAAACAGTGAATGAAAGTTTTAGTTTAAGAAATCTGTGACCATAATGAGATAATAAAAAAATGTCCTTGTTTCAACACTGTGTAACAAAAACTGAACAGTTGAAAATCCAAGAAGTCTACTCCCAAATGTCAGCATGAATAGAGCCCTCCACATTCTAACATTGAACAAATGTCAATCTTATGTGCCTGTAGTTACAACCGCAGATCTGCTAGGATTTGCTGAGGACCAATCATCACCATTCTTATGCAAATTTAGCCATCATGTCATCTATATTGAGACCTGGCCTCAGTCACCAAACAGCTAATTATTTAACAATTTATACATTTATTTTTTGTTCTTGAGAATTTACAATGAAAATATTAAACACTATTTATGAGATTGTTTATTTACAATGTTACATAGGAATAAAGTGTCACTGCCGACACTTGAGTTTGAACATAGATCGCCAGTGAGCAAACACAGGCGATCCCATTATTGAATTAAGTAGACCATGTGACCATAGAGGAAATGCATGAGTAGGAAGTTGCGTGATGTCTAACTGATTGCATTTCTAGTCTATCCTCTATTACTAAACGGTTCGCTATTCTCTACTCTATTCACTATACTATTTCTCTATACTGATCACTACATGGATTACTATTCGGTAGTTACTTTTCGAGCGAGTATTATCAAGCAAGTATTAGTACGAGTGTTATTCGAAGGCATCTGACACCAGCATTGTTCAACAGCATTACTATAGTTGTATCTGTGATTACAATGTCTCTATTAGAACGAGCATTACAAAAGTGACAACAACTGTTTGTTGAGTCATAAAATACAGCATTCTAAAAAACTAATACATGGCAATATTTTATTGTTTACTAATTTATAAAGAAATAAATGTGAAAACAATTTTTTATTGATAAATTTATAGATATTTACTAAATTATTAAAATATACAAACTATAAGGAAATCTTTATTATTTACCATTTTATAAAGTTTGAATTAATTGGCAATTAGCTGATGTTTTACTAACCATTCCAACAAATAACATCACTGTGTAAATAAACAATGTGATAGTGTTTAATATTTTTGTTATAAATTCTTAAGAACAAAAAAAATGTATAAATTCAGCAATAAACATTGCCGAAGAGTTGAAGGTAGTTAAAATAAAAGAGGGTGTCATGGGAAAAACTGTCCTTTTGACATTATGTCTTATGACAAATATTTCTCCATGTTTGCCAAAAATGCTTTCTTTTAATAATTTTAGAAAACCTTTTTTACCTTCCATGAAAATGTCTGATGCTAACCTCCAGATGAGTAACTCATTGTGCCTTCTCAGGTTAATGCTTTTTTCTGCTGACACTAAATGGAGTGATAATATCGAATCAATTGCTAGGTCTGCTGCTAGGAAACTCTGGTCACTGTATCATGCTAGACAATTTATCTTGCTAGAATCTTGTGACACTTTTCAGCTATGGTAATTGGTTAACTAATTAACCATAGAAAGTAAAACAAGAAAATACTGAGAACAGAAAAGAAGATACCCTGAAATTTTTATTTTATTTTTTTTTTTACTTAAGAAAAAAATTGAGTTACTTTCTCAAAGACCCGTAAATTGGCATAGACGGTGGACTTGCAGAAAGGCCATATGTGAGTTTTTGACAGTTGATTAATGGTGTTTGTAAAAGTGCTTGCTGAGAAAACATGAGATTCAGAAAAAGCATTGAAATATCAAGCGTCAGTCCATATGGTGATTATAAAAATTTTGGCATGAGAAAGTATTCCGAAATGATTTGCCAATACGGTGTAGAAAGATTCAATACTATTTATCTTCCCAAGATATCATTTTTAAGTGCTGGCAAGTTGAGAGGCCATATGTTCATTGTGAAAAATTACGGCATGAGAAAATATTCTGAAATGGGGTAGAGAGAATTGATATTATTTACTTTTCCAAAATGTCGTCTTCAGTACTGACACGTTAAGTAGCCATATGTTGATTATAAAATTTTGGCATGAGAAAAATATCTTGGAAGAATTGCCGATTTGTGAGATAAAGAAATTTATTTTCTCAAGAAGCCAAGGTTTCCAGTAAATGCTAACTTCATGAAGGGACCGGATGGCAGACTTTGATAATTGATTGATGTAGCTTGTAAAAAGTGCTGGTTAAGAAGACGCAGAGTGACCAAAAGATCTGAGAGATTTCAAGTGGCAATGTGTGATTTGTAAAAATTATGGCCGATGGGAAAAAGAATTTTGTAAACAAAAATTCTAGGTTATAATTTTAATGAGGCCAGCTTAACCACGCCCACACAGCCGGGACGCCATTGGTCGAGTGGTAGCAATGGTGATAGGCGGAGGTAATTTGATGAGAAGGATGGGGAAGTTATTAACGTCCAGTGATGGGATTGGTACGAGGTATCAATGTGAGAAGGGCGCAGTTTAGGAGGATAGCTCTCCTTCAACCTCTCGTCATGGATGAAGGGATCCCCCCAAAATGGAAAGTGATTAACATTCCAAAATGGGAAGTAATCAATTTTCCGGACCTGACAACAAAGAGTTTTCTTGTCAGAAATTGTGATTTACCAAAAACCCCAGACTGCATCTAACCCCACACCGGTTTTTGGTCGGTATCCATATAAACGAACATCCGTGGGCCGTTCAACAGTAGAGTCAATCAGTTCGAGATGAATAGTTCGCTAGAGAACCTTTGGAGTTGCAGGAACCAGAGTGTTGCCTCACAGAAGTTGACCGAGAGATTCCACGGCCTCTGACTTCGCCTATCCTACCAATAGCAAGTTATACTGACGAACGAAGCTAAGCCAGCACTTAAAAACTAAATCAGTTGACTTAGAGGACCAGAACTTGCCTAAGAAGCGTCAAAGTGTCACACTCCATAGAAAATGGGTTGGGAGAAAAAACACACACTCCTGTATATAACAGACAGATAAAAGTTAATTTGTTATTTTTTAACATACTTGAACCTCTTGGGTTTTTATTTGCTTCTTTCTTTACGATTGTGTGATATCACCTCCAGTCTAGACTCATCTTACACTATGGCCCGATGCCTGATTGATCTCATTTACCTAAGATCAAAATCACAACATGGGTAGGTTAGACTTGAGATTGAAGCAGTTACTTCGGTAACCAGCCGTTGGAAGTGAGCTGGGAACGACGGAGCTGGTGTTGAACTGGTTGCAGCTGGTGTGAAGCTGTTAGTATCAACCGGCCATCCCACTTAGTACCCGACCAAAGGATTCCGCTGGGTAGCGACGAACACCGATCGACCGGGACACAGGCTGGTGGCAGCTACTAAGAGTCAACCCCAAAATGCCGGTAGGAGAATTATTACAGTTTCGCGCCGCGACTGGGAGTTGACCAGGGTCGACAGCTCAGTGTCACAATCTTATACATCTATAAGTCGACCATTCATCTATACAATGAATATTACTGTCAGATCTGGTCTGGTGCTTCTGTAATGTGTTTAGAGATTCTTGATAAAATACAAAGAACCTGCAATGTTTTAAGTCCATACCTGGCATCTAGGCTTCAGTCACTTCTAAACTGCTTTAATATAGCTTCCCTGTGTCTTTTCTATAAATATTTTCATGATAATTGTTCTGATGAGCTTTCCTCTTTGGTACCTAGACTTTATGAATTTAAGCCATAATATAGCTTCCGTCTGCCTTTTCTATAAATATTTTCATGCTAATTGTTCTGATGAGCTTTCCTCTTTGGTACCTAGACTTTATGAATTTAAGCCATAATATAGCTTCCCTCAGCCTTTTCTATAAATATTTTCATGCTAATTGTTCTGATGAGCTTTCCTCTTTGGTACCTAGACTTTATGAATTTAAGCCATAATATAGCTTCCCTCTGCCTTTTCTATAAATATTTTCATGCTAATTGTTCTGATGATCTTTCCCCTTTGGTACCTAGACTTTATGAATTTAAGCCATAATATAGCTTCCGTCTGCCTTTTCTATAAATATTTTCATGCTAATTGTTCTGATGAGCTTTCCTCTTTGGTACCTAGACTTTATGAATTTAAGCCATAATATAGCTTCCCTCAGCCTTTTCTATAAATATTTTCATGCTAATTGTTCTGATGAGCTTTCCTCTTTGGTACCTAGACTTTATGAATTTAAGCCATAATATAGCTTCCCTCTGCCTTTTCTATAAATATTTTCATGCTAATTGTTCTGATGAGTTTTCCTCTTTGGTTCCTAGACTTTATGAATTTAAGCCATAATATAGCTTCCCTCTGCCTTTTCTATAAATATTTTCATGCTAATTGTTTTGATGAGCTTTCCTCTTTGGTACCTAGACTTTATGAATTTAAGCCATAATATAGCTTCCCTCTGCCTTTTCTATAAATATTTTCATGCTAATTATTCTGATGAGCTTTCCTCTTTGGTACCTAGACTTTATGAATTTAAGCCATAATATAGCTTCCCTGTGTCTTTTCTATAAATATTTTCATGATAATTGTTCTGATCAGATTTCTCTTTGTTACCTAGACTTTATGAATTCAAGCACAGTATTAGATTGGCAGTTAGGTATCATCATTTTACAATTGAAATGGCTAGATGTAACTGTAAGTTCTATGCTAACAGTTTCTTCTCTCACACTTCTTGCCTGTGGAATCCTTTTCTGGCTTCTTGATTTCCAATCAAATCTGATCTTCAAAAATTTAAATGCAATATCAATTGTTATCTTCAGTTTTCTTAATTTCTGTTCTTTTATTGTTCTCTCTACTTAATATTTTTCTTTTTCTCATATTCTTTCGCGTTAGGTCACTCCTTGTATCTTAGTGGCTTTATTGCCTTGCTTGGAGTGAAATGATAAAAAAAAAAATGTAATCAAAAAATTCAATGCCACACCTCTGTTTTGTGCCAGTCTGCAATACAGCAAGAAATAAATAATTGTTTATTAGCAGGATGCTTTAATATCTACTGTTATGCCTCTGGCATTGTGGGCCAACATAAAATAGAATTCATTGCTTTAGGAGTAATCAGTGTGTGTGTGTGTGTGTGTGTGTGTGTGAATAAACAATTACAGCTATGTTTAGCAGGATGGTCTTGAAAATTTGAGCCTCACTGGGAACGCCACACATATTGCTTTGCAACATGCCAAACTAAGGTTATTAAATACTGTTATAATTGTTAGTAAAAGATTTGTTTACAAGATATTATTATTTATAGAAGACCATTCAATAGTAATATAAGAAGGACACTAAATTGTAGCATTCAATGGTAACACCAAGCAATAAATTAGTGCCATTCAATGGTAACCTATGACAAATGATGTGAGCATTTAATGATAAAATTCAATAATACCATTTTGCATTTTCTGTCTTTCGGATGTTGAGCAAATTTTCCAAAAGAGCTTCAATCTAAAAAGATAAAGAAAAATATTTCAGCTTTGAAATCCAAGGAAAAGGATGAGGAGGAAAGAGGAGATGGTAGACAGAAGAGACAGGGATGAAAGGAAGGAAGATAAGGAGGAAGGAAGACACGTTGAGGGGGATGAGGAGGAAGGAAGACATGTTGGGGGGGATGAGGAGGGAGGAAGACACGGTGGGGGGGACGAGGAGGGAGGAAGACACGGTGGGGGGGACGAGGAGGGAGGAAGACACGGTGGGGGGGACGAGGAGGGAGGAAGACACGGTGGGCGGGACGAGGAGGGAGGAAGACACGGTGGGCGGGACGAGGAGGGAGGAAGACACGGTGGGGGGGACGAGGAGGGAGGAAGACACGGTGGGGGGACGAGGAGGGAGGAAAACACGGTGGGGGGGACGAAGACAGGGTGGGGGGACGAAGACAGGGTGGGGGGACGAGGAGGGAGGAAGACATCGGGTGAGGGATAAAGAGGACACAGGGTAGAGGATAAAGAGGAAGGAAAACATGGGGTGGGGGATAAAGAGGAAGGAAAACACAGGGCGGAGGATAAGGAGGAAGGAAGACATGCAGGATTGATTTTTATGGCTTATCAAACCTTTGTGTGTTACTTAAAGCTGCAACATATTTTAGCAGGAATTTCTTTACTGTACCCAGTGTTTCCAAGTCGCCCCCCCCCCCCCATTTAAGTTCTGACAGGGTTTGACACTGTTTAATTTTTAATTTTGACCATGAGCAAGATATGGAGGAAGGAGGATATAAAGGAAGGGAGACGCAGACAATATGGAAATAAAAACAGCATTATTGCTTCACAAAAATAATTCACTTCTTGGAAGTCTATCCAATGTTTTAAAAAGTTAGAATCATAATAATCTCTGTATTAAATATTTCTGGAAACAAAAATGTGAATTCATTCAATGAAACAATGGGTTACCATTTCATTTGACATTTTCTTAATTAGTGCATTAATGACATTTTAGGATAATTACTCATTAATCTTTTAATTAATGACTAAAATTTTTATTATTTTATATACATTTTCAATTATGTATTTGTCTTGGCTAAAAAACTTAACATTACACTGGCCTACACATGTAAGCCAACTTCTTTTTCTTAGCTAATTTTAGGACACAGAGTCCAAAAATCAAGTCCATTTTTACTGGTAAGATTCATATTTTGATCTACAGAATTTGAATGTTTCATAAAATAATCACTGTTTATAGCTAAATTTCCCATAATGATCAAATTAATCCTGAATGTCTCCTGCAAATAAGCACGAACTCCTGATGATGACATAAGATGATAATAATGACAGGGTAACTGTTTCAAGATATGAATGCAAACATTATAAAGGACTTTGATATAATAGATGATGATAATGACATTATAAAGGACTTTGATATAATAGATGATAATGACATTTTAAAGGACTTTGATATAATAGATGATAATGACATTATAAAGGACTTTGATATAATAGATGATGATGACATTATAAAGGACTTTGATATAATAGATGATGATGACATTATAAAGGACTTTGATATAATAGATGATGATGATAATGACATTATAAAGGACTTTGATATAATAGATGATGATAATGACATTATAAAGGACTTTGATATAATAGATGATGATAATAACATTATAAAGGACTTTGATATAATAGATGATGATGATAACGACATTATAAAGGACTTTGATATAATAGATGATGATAATAACATTATAAAGGACTTTGATATAATAGATGATGATAATGACATTATAAAGGACTTTGATATAATAGATGATGATGATAATGACATTATAAAGGACTTTGATATAATAGATGATGATGATAATGACATTATAAAGGACTTTGATATAATAGATGATGATGATGATAATGACATTATAAAGTCCTTAGACATTAAAACATGATGATAATGAATCTAATAAAGTTAAATCTCATTTTTAATGAATGTCAGTTAATAAAATATTAAAAAGTAACCGCATTTATCTTGTATACAAAATGTATTGGATAAAAAGCAAATGTCAAGAAAGAAGAAGAAGAGAATAAAAAGATCTTTTGAAACCTTTGTGCTTTTTGTACTGAGCTGAAAAATATCTTCCTCAGGAGTTTTGTCCTCTTCACTGGGGTCTGCTTTGTCCAACAACAAGTCCTTCATTTGATCTTCCAATTCCAAATCAAGGCTTTCATCACCAGTTTCTTTCTTAATAAGAACAACAAATGATGGAAATGAGATATTGGAACATTTTTATCAATCACACGCCACACCAAGTTTATCCCAAGCCAGAAACAAAAAAAATCTATTCTTTTCCTGATCAAAAGGTAAATACATTTTCATTTAAAAAATTCACACATAAAAAAAAACATTATTTGAGTTAAAAAAGTTCCAATTTTGAGAGATATATTTCAATTTTCTTACTTTGTTGCTATCGCATTATAAAAAGCTGGTAAAACACAATAATAATGGTATACTAATTAAGCATGTCAATAACACATGCATTCATTCCTGACCACTGACAATCCCTTTCTTCCTCATTTGAAATGCATCCCTATAGTAAAATCATTAGCAATGCATTTACATTATACATATAATAGCCCTATTCTATCAGTAATGCTTGCATTCATTCCAGACCACTGACAATCCCTTTCTTCCTCATTTGCAATGCATTCCTATAGTAAAATCATTAGCAATGCATTTACATTATACATATAATAGCCCTATTCTATCAGTAATGCTTGCATTCATTCCTGACCACTGACAATCCCTTTCTTCCTCATTTGCAATGCATTCCTATAGTAAAATCATTAGCAATGCATTTATATTATACATATAATAGCCCTATTCTATCAGTAATGCTTGCATTAATTCCTGACCACTGACAATCCCTTTTGTAACTTACATTGAACAACATATAGGCTGAGTTACAGTGTTATTAACAGAATAGGTCTAATGGAAATGATTAAAAATCATTGCCATAGCCCATAATATATAGATGGACAGTTTGCACATTGGACTTTTTTGGTGATCTCACACATGTGTGTCTGTGTAGAGTCAAAGTGTTTGTCTCACACACACAGATACCCAATGTGTGTGTGTGTGTGTGTGTACACACACACACACACACATATTCTATGTTTTAGATGCTTAATAAAGCAAAATAGGAGCTTGCACAACCTAGTGAGCCGTACCTCTTTAAGCAGGCCTGGATGGCAACAACATTGCCTGAGACGAAGTAAGAACACCAAAATGTCTTTGCCACTTCTGGGTGCATTAGTTGCTTGTTGGTCAGAGCGTGATCCTTGGGATGAACCTGCCTGGAAAGGATTGTACTCGGATTCTGATGACAAGTATTTTTCACCACCTGTGGCACCTGTCATTTCTTTATCTTCATGTCTTTGAATATAATTTCTTACAACTGATCTGCAATGAGAAAGTGAAAAAAAAAAGCCTCAACACCAATTTATTTGTATTTGGATTTGGGACAAATTTCATTTTTATCTCTACTAGGAATTTTGCAACGTATTATCTTGTTTCCCCTCCCATGACCAATGGACTGATGATGATGGGGTCTATGGTCTATGCTGATGACATAGGTATTCATAGTTGGGTCAACAATGACTTTGAACCACAAATCAATATCCTCTCTATCAAGTGTTTCAAGAAATAGGACTCAAACCTTTCTAAAACTGTTGATTTCACTCCATATAGGAATGACTTTCCCCCACTCCTCCTTTTATAGACAGAAGTCCACAAATGCATGCTGGGATGTTTTTCTTAGTCAATAAAATAGGTCAGTTTACAATTTGATTTGACTCAGTCCAGATCTGCCTTGTCTATAAGACAGACCATTGTGTTTGCTTATCTGACCTTGCTTTTGTGCGTAGATGCCAATTCATAGTTTGTAAATGTTTCGCCTTCTTACCAGTGAAATTGCTTTGCATATATTATTTGCTTACTATTTCATTTTTGCTCTTTTTTCTCTTTATTGCAAAATTTGTTAATTCTGTTTGTTGGACAGTTGTGTTATTTATTTTGCATTTTGACCAAGGCTACTAACTCATTAGGTTATGGGCCCAGGAATAGTCTCTGCTTCAACAGTGACAAATCAAAATATGAACTATGGGAAGTAAAACTTTGGGCTTATATGTGAATACAAAAATTATATGAAACAATCTTGGCACCTTTCGATAGCCACAATGACAAAGACTACTGTAAAAAGAATGCAAATGCATTTGCCAATTAATTCATTTTCTTGATGATTGAAGTCTATTCCTTACTACGAGAGAAGCCCTTGACGAGCGGAGGAAAGCACTGCAAATAATTTCCCTGTATATGGAATTAAGATCCCTAAGCAAAGCCAGTACTGAAACTATTACTGATTATATTATCAGGGCCGAAAAATCGGCCACTATTATAGATTTCTGGAGAAATAATTATCGACACTTTACTAGTAGCCATGGTCCTAAAGACCATGGCTACTAGTAAAGTGTCATAACTAAAAATACGTTTCATAACTAAAATATGGTCATATGCGGAAAGAGTGTCGTTGTAGAACCAGCGACCAGGAAACAATCATTCAAATTTTTTTCACATTGTCTTAGATTAAGCTCTTTAGATCATGAATGTTTTATTAAATTTATGAAATAGGGTGGGATTCAGTTTTTGTTTAATCATATCACCCCATGTAAGGCTGTAAAGCCACTAAGACACATAATGGTGGAAGAACAAGAAAAAAGGGAAACATGAGAAAGCGAGAAGAACAGAAGAGTCATCAAGACAAAAAATAACAATTGACATTGCACTTAAATTTTTGAAGATCAAATTTGTCTGGAAAGCAAGAAGCCAGAAGAGAGTTCCACAAACAAGAAATGCGAGAAAAGAAAAATGGATATCACATAAGCATATAAAACTTTCAATTTCATAATTGTACAGCTCTTTTTCATATATTGCTATCAATTAAACACTCTGGATTATGAATTTCAAAAAATTTATTATTTTTTAACATCACAAGTGCATATCTTGTTTTGGCTTCCATAGGGGAATCAATTTATAATGAGTTTACAAAGCAAAATAGAACCCCTTATTAACTTTTATAGAATTTCTTTCTTTTTTGTAATCTGGAGTGCTTAATATATAGTAACATGAAAAAAAGATTTTTGTTTTAGTGTTGACTATACACATCCGCTGTGAAAAGAATCCTTAGACTTTAAAACATTGTACATTATTTACATTATTTGGACTATTGTCTTCATCTTCGTCGCCATATTTATTATAATGTTTCATCCGTTGTATACTCCAGCAATCTTCAGGTGGTTGGAATGTCAAACTGAACCCTTTATTTCGCTCACTGGGGTAGACTGTTCTAGTTCCACATGCCATGTCTAATGGATGTTAGTTATCAGTTATCTCCTGTTAATTTCTCCACTGCCTTAACCGGATATTGAACTCACACTCTTTGGGTTTTGTCACTGGATCTAACTAATGCCTTTATCCACTGTGCCATGTGTCCTGGTGCATAAAGGCGTTAGTTAGATCCAGTGACAAGACCCAAAGAGTGTGAGTTCAATACCTGGTTAAGGCAGTAGAAAACTTGGAGGGGAAAACAGGAGATAACTGAAAACTGACATCCATTAAACATGGCACGTAGAACTAGAACAGTCTACCCCAGTGAACGAAATAAAGGGTTGAGTTTGACATTCCAACCACCTGAAGAAGGCCGGAGCGTACAACGGCTAAAACGTTGTAATAAATATGGCGACAAAGATGAGAACAATAGTCTGAATAATGTAAATAGTGTACATAATACCTCATCTCAGAAATATAGACAGATACTGAAAGGCCGAAACGTTGTAATAAATATGGCAACAAAGATAAGAGCAATAGTCCGAAAAATGTAAATAGTGTACATAATACCTCATCTCAGAAATATAGACAGATACTGAAAGGCCGAAACGTTGTAATAAATATGGCAACAAAGATAAGAACAATAGTCCGAATAATGTAAATAGTGTACATAATACCTCATCTCAGAAATATAGACAGATACTGAAAGGCCGGAACGTTGTAATAAATATGGCAACAAAGATAAGAACAATAGTCCGAATAATGTAAATAGTGTACATAATACCTCATCTCAGAAATATAGACAGATACTGAAAGGCCGGAACTTTGTAATAAATATGGCGACAAAGATGAGGACAATAGTCCAAATAATGTAAATAGTGTACATAATACCTCATCTCAGAAATATAGACAGATTTAAAACATTGATTGGTTCTAAAATATAGGCAATAAATCACCAAAAACTGATATGGTATTTGTATTTGGAAAAATTTCTTTAAAAATATGAAAGCATTTACTGTGTCTTTTTGTAGATTTTATTGTAGAGGTTTCTTTCTGCCTTCGAGAGAGTCAGTTTATTCCAAAAGAGTTCTTTCTTAGACAAATTGACCTGAAATGTGAAAACAAAGAAAAAAAATAACAAAATTATTAAGGAGAGAAATGGAGAATTAAGAAAGGCAAAATAAAAGCTTGGTTGGTTATTTTTGTTTAACAGTGTATCAACCTCTATGAATTATTAATGCCAAAATATAAATATTTTGTACTCTATTTTTGGAGATAATAATGTTTTAGTGACAAGACTAATTAACCCATAGCTGGGGAGAGAAGAGTTGGATTCATACCTTTCCCAAGGATATAACGAACCCAATGGGAATTGAAACTTGGCTCTCTGATCAACAATTCTGAGCTATTACCCATTACACCACCCACGCTTCCAAGCTTACAGCACTTGGTATTCCCAAATGGTCACCCATCACTGTACTGACCAAGTTCAATATTGCTTAACTTTGGTAATTGTACAGGAAGCAAAAAGCTATGGAGGACAGCAGAGTAGATGAGAAGATGTAAATTTATTATATGTCCCCATTGAGACTAAAGCTTAGAGAAACTCAGCTGAGTCTAAGCTTTACACTTCTGTTTTGAACTACAGAAAAATTCAAATAATTTAAAGGCTATTATATCTACTACTACTACTAGATGGTAAACCAACAAGATAGATTAAATCAGTGATTTTCAACTGCTTGTTGCGGAACACTAGTGTGCTGCAAAATATTGTCATGGCATACATATATATGTGTGTATGTCGAAGTAGCAATGGTACAGTGTTAGTATTTGAATAAATGAATAAGTATTAAAATCTTTTTTCAAATAATTCTTTTCACTATTCTTCAAATCCTTTGTTTTAATATTCATTTTTTTAAAAAGTATTTTTATTCTTTTTTTAATTTAATCCTTTGAGCCCTGTGTTTCGAAACAATTTTAACCATTCTACCTGAGCTCCTGAATCAAAATTCGCAAATAATTGGTATGTAATGTCTCATGGTAGATATAAAAATAGTTAGAAGTGTTTACCAACCGTTTAACCGGTGGGTGGGCATTACGTCATTTTTCTCTACCACTGGTAAAACAGTGGTCGGGCTCAAAGGGTTAACTTTTAAAAATTTTCTTTTATTTGAATAAATGAGTATCTGTCTACATTTCTGAGATGAGGTAGTTTCAACATTCCAACCACCTGAAGAAGGCCGGAGTGTACAATGGCTGAAACGTTGTAATAAATATGGCGACAAAGATGAGGACAATAGTCCGAATAATATAAATAGTGTTGAATAAATGAATATTAAACTTTTTTTCATATAATTGTATTCAACATTCTTTGTTTAATTCCAAATGTTTACAAAGTTATATTGAATTATGAATTAATATTGTCGAAGTTTCTAATATACAGTAACAGGACTGTCATGGTACAAGTTCCTTGTACCACAGTGATGGTCCAAGGTAGAACCAATGAAGAATAACTCGAACACAGGTATGGAATAACAGATATATTACAAACAGAAATATATACAGAAAAGTAGAAGTATTAGTAATGACTATCAGATTTGGTTAGAGTGGTCTATGTTGTCTCGACAAGTATCACTATTCCAATGTTCTTACAATAATCCGATATTTAACACCCCCCACATGGGTCGTATGTGGCACAAGGCCGGTTTAATGTGAGTTCTCCGAGCCCGTAGACTCGGCCAAAAATATGCCCATTAGAACCCGTATAAACGGGTTCAGGGACTGTCTACCTCCTCGGACGAACTTTGCCCTGCGGCAACGCCTCGTCCGAGTTCCTCTCTGCCAAAGCAGAGAGTTCGACAGGAGATTCCTACAATAAACCTCTCTGCTCCCTCTTGAGGCGCAGTATTTATAATGTCCAGAATAGTCCATTATTATTATGGGTAAGATCCCATAACAAGGACCCAAAGAGTGTGAGTTCAATATCTTGTTAAGGCAGTGGAGAACTTGAAGAGGGAAATTAACAGGAGATAACTCATAACTGACATTCATTAAACATGGCACGTGGAACTAGAACAGTCTACCCCAGTGAGCAAAATAAAGGGTTCAGTTCAACATTCCAACCACCTGAAGAAGGCCGAAGTGTACTACAGCTGAAACGCTGTAATAAATATGGTGACAAAGATAAGGATAATAGTCTGAATAATATAAATAGTATACAGCATTGAGCATTTGATTTAATAATTTTCCAATTTTTTAAAAGTATATTACTCTGAAATTTGTATAAAATGATGATGACATTAATTGTACTATTATATCTACTAGTATGTGGTACACCAACAATATAGTTTAAATAATCAAATGTAGGAAGTGGGAACAATGTAACTGGATATTGGAATCTGCCTTATCATTAAACTTTTATAGACAATAATAAAGACAAAAGAAAGATTAACTAAAACTAGTAATGAAAATACTTCAAGTAGGAAATGCAAACAATTTAAAACACATATTTAAAAAGAAATAATAAAAATGGTAAATTTGCTTTTTCACGCCCAAATGCTCGTGTGCTAAATATCTCTTAAATTTTTCCCAAATCGTAATACATTGTAACCCGGATATAAGAGACCCGGATATAAGAGGCCCAGATATAAGAGAGATTTTCTCTGGTCCCAAATTAGAGTCTGTGTTAATGTATATATAATAGACCAAACCAGGATATAAGATAAACCCGGATATAAGAGACTTCTTCTCCGGTCCCGACAACTCTCTTATATCCGGATTACACTGTAATTCTGTGTAAATGTACATGCTGAACTTGAATTAACAATTAAATTATGAAGAAAACTACCGTTTTGGAGTTATCGACAAGAAAAAAAAAAGGACTTCTTGTTGGTCATTCGTCCACCATTATTGCCATAATGTTCACTAATTCACTGTCGAGGTAGAAATCGATGAAACGGTTATCTCAAAATAAGAATATAACCAGGGATGTAGATTGAAAACGTTCTGGCTATTTGGCGGAATCAAAAGAGTTTCAAAGGAGACGTTTTTGATTCCACTTACATCAGATTGTGGTGAAGGAGAATCCAGGGATGCCAATACACTTGTTACCTTAATAATGTGCTATATCCGACCAGGATCTATCATTTACAATGACTGCTGGTCGGTGTATGTGCGAAGACCAGCCCATGGATACACACACGCAAACAGATCAATCACAATGAACATTTCATTGACCCGACAGACCAGAATATCCCCACCCAAATAGTGGAAAGACTGTGGACGACTATCAAGGATATTCTCAAACGATCTGGACACAAAACTGCTTTCTTAAAGCGATACATTGCTCGTTTCTTGTTCATGAAATCAATCCCTCATTATAGTCAGCATCTTCACATGTTCCTGACAGAGGTGAGAAAATTTTACCCAGGACCCAAATGAAACGGCTTCATTATATATATATATATCTATAATTTTCATATATTTGAAACTGGAATTTGTTCCTGCTAGTATCTAGTTTCTAGCATTTTTTTAAATTGTAATTTTATTTTCGAAATTAACTGTCTCTTCACAAAGTTTGCGCATTTTTTAATTTGTCATTATTTTTATATATTTGAAATTTTTACCTTGCTCTCTTTACAAACGTTGTTTTATTTTCAATTTAAAAAAAAAATACTTTACTGTATGACTGAATTTGTTCTTTGATATTTTTTAATTTGTCAATATTTTCATATATTTGAAAGTTAACTTTCTAGTTTTATTTTTAAAAAATCCTTTCTAGCCTTTTCTTTATATTGTAATTTTTGTTTTAATTTTAAGTAAAACTACACTTATCCCCCCAAAATTACATTGCTTTACGGTAGTGCGTATTGATTTTGGAAACAAACTTCTATAAAGGAAGTAAATAGGCCAAAATTTATGCTTACACCACCGGAATACCCCACAGTGAATTAGTGAACATTATGGCAGTAATGGTGGACGAATGACGAACAAGAAGTCCGATTTTTTTCTTGTCAATAACTCCAAAACGGTAGGTTTCTTCATAATTTAATTGTTAATTCTAGTTCAGCATGTACATTTACACGGAATTATGATGATTTGGGCAAAATTTAAAGAGATATTTAGCGCGCTGGTGTTTGGGCGTTAAAAAGCAAGTTTACGAATTATTTAAATTATTAAATCATTAGTAAATTATTTTATTAAATCATTATTATCTCAAAAAAAATTTACAATGTAAAAATATATTCTGGCTTTAAATAACCTACAAAGGGTTGATAAGCCGTAAAAACGAATCAATCAATCAATCAATCAAAAATAAAATCCTAAGGAAATAAATCAATTTCGTAACCGAAATGATTTGAAAAGAGTTTCAATTTCCATTAAGAATTTTCTTCTTTTTTTTTTAATATAGCGGCAATCGGTTCTTCTGAATTCCTCACTGTCAATACATCGATTGGTTTGTGATTGTTTTAAGATACTGCGTTCATTTAAAACTACACTTATAAAAAAAATTGCTTTACGATAGTGTGTAGTGATTTTTTGCACCGAAAGTCTGTAAAAAGTAAATTGGCCAAAATTTGTGCTTTCGCTGCCGGATGTATCCTGCAGTAAATTACTAAACAGTATGGTAGTAATGGTTGACGAATAACGATAACTCCAAAACGGTAGGTTTCTTCGTAATTTAATTGTTAATTCGAGTTCAGCATGTACATTTACACGGAATTATGATGATTTGGGAAAATTTTAAGAGATATTTATTGTGCAGTCGTTTGAGCATTAAAAAGCAAATTTACCATAAATATTATGATCATCAAAATGAAAGCAGCCAGTCTCAGTAACTCACCAAAGGTTTCCCTTCAAACATTTGTGTTTTTGTCCTCCTTAGCATTAAACTTTTGATGATTGTATTTAATCTTGCTTTGCCAAGAGCTGAAAAAGAAAGAAGAATTAAAATGAATCCAACATTTTGGCCTACATGATCTTTGGTCTTCTTTAGGTATCAATTAATTTGGGTAACCTACAGGAAACCCCTTATTTAATTGCGAGTTAAATCTTTGGATCAGGTAGCACAATGAAAAAAGGGCAAACATCTAAAATAGAACACAATATCTCTAGACATGGACAGTGGAATAAGAACAATCTACCCTCGTAGATTAAATTACATTATAATTATTACTGCTTGATGGAAACAGAGCAAGCAATAACTGAACAGTACTAAAAAGAGGCTCCTACTTATGCTGCTGCTACCACAACTAAGTCTCCTACTAATGCTACTACTATTACAAATGTAAGGATTTTTATAAACAATCCTCATTATAATACTTACCTTCATTACTTTCCACTTGCTTTTTCCAGACTTTGTACTCATCAAAAGGAGAAAAACGTAGAAACCTATGTAGAAATTTGAAAATTATTATAAAATCTAACAAGTTTTCTTTCAATTGCAAAAGAAGTTAAAATGAAAACTGCTCTAAAAAAGTAGTTACCATATTTCCAGGAATGTAAGGCACAGGCGGTAAAAATATACAGCAAAAATGAAACATCATAGTGCAATTGTTCTTCACAGAATACTGTTAAAATATTCTAACTTGAATGAAGCAATTTCTAGTACTATCGAGCTACCAGTTTCTAAGTAATTCTACAATCAATTAAATATAAATCACCTAAAAAACGACTGTTCAAGAGAGATAACTTCAGGTCCATTAACTGCTGATTACAGAGACGCTTACATTTTTCTTAAAAAAAATCAAAGGAAGAAACATAGAAGAATCCTTGAAGCTTAGCATTTGCAAATGAATTAAATAATGGACGAGAAGGTTAAAGATGACATTTGAGGGAATTTGAATAAAGCAAATGAATCACCTGATTAAGGAAAACATGTCCAGAAGTTTATTCTGAATTGGAGTTCCAGTAACTGCCCATCTTGTGTTGGCACGTAAACGACATATGGCCATGGCACAAACGCTCTTATGATTGCGAATGTCATGAGCTTCGTCAAGAATAATTCGATTCCATATAATTTTCAACAGCAAAGGAAGTTGACTCACATCCTCCTCCTCTTCTTCCTACGAAAAAAAAAAAAAAAAATGGAGAAGGTGGTTTGCGTTTGATCATACTGTTTCTTCAGCATAGAGTGATCTTGCTGAAAGAGGTGTAAATGTGCCAAAACAGACCAAACAATTATCAACAATTTAATTAAAGGTGAAATGCAAAAATTGTACAACCGCTATGAGTCTGTTTTGTCCCAATCACCCTTTTCTACACTTGAGTCACTAAGAGATGTCTAATTGTTAAGTAATACTATGGAAAGAAACATCTTGTCTTTGAGAAAAAAGAGGCAAGGATTAAAGGTGAAAAAAAAAAGAAAAAAAGTAAAAATATAGAGTAAGAACAATTCCACATTTTGATTTCATACCTTTCCTTCAAGTTCCTCAAGAGGAAGATCTGCAAATTTGCTATCTTCTTTTCTACCAATCTCAGAACTTATAATCTTGTAAGTGGTTAGTACAATATCATACTGAGCCAGACTGAAAATATAAAAAGCTTATGTTAACAATACAGAACATTTATGATAAATATAGCAAAACACCAAAGCTAATAACAACATTGACTGACCGACACATGTTTTGATGTAAGCCAGCTTATACATTTTATGATTTCATTTCTGGAAGCAGAGTCAAAAAATCAAGTCCATATTTACTGGTGAGCTACAACAGGACTAGAAAATTTTAAAACAATAATATTATTATTTTTTACAGTTTATCAATCCTTTTTGGATTATTTAAAGTCAAAACATTTTGGATTGCAAGAATCATTTTTTTGCAAGTCAATATTGCATTAACAACTTATTAAGAATAATATTTTCCAGATACAAGTTCTATTATTTAATCCATAGCTGGGGGAGGAGATGGATTAATACCTTTCCCAAGAAACAAAAAATGATTATTTATATACACATTTAAAAAAAAAAAAATGACTCTTTATAGACAAATTTCTAATAATGTTTAAATTAATTCTGAATGCCTCCTGCAAAAAGAAGAAACAAAAAAAATGAAAATTATTGAATTTCTGATTGCTCAAAAAACTGTTTTTATATTATGATACTGCCTGATAACAGTATAATTGTATTGTTCTAAGTTATGAATGAAAACATTATCAAGTCCTTCGTTATAATACCTGATGATAATGACAGTATAATTCTATTGTTCTAAGTTATGAATGGAAACATTATCACGTTCATGGATATAATACATAATGATAGTGTAACTGTATTATCAAGTCCTTTGTTATAATCACTTTACATTGTCTGCTTCAGACGTTTGTGATAGAAAATTGAGATTTTGTGCAGTGATGGTACTTTGATGTTTTAAGTGTTGCTTTCTTTCTTACTATTCTTTGATCTCTAAATTTACTTGAATAACATGTTCAAAGGCTATAAACTTTGTCATGATTTGCAAAGTTATAATAATCTGCTGTTCTGCTGAAAATCATTCTATTATTTCTAATAATGTTTAAATTAATTCTGAATGCCTCCTGCAAAAAGAAGAAACAAAAAAAATGAAAATTATTGAATTTCTGATTGCTCAAAAAACTGTTTTTATATTATGATACTGCCTGATAACAGTATAATTGTATTGTTCTAAGTTATGAATGAAAACATTATCAAGTCCTTCGTTATAATACCTGATGATAATGACAGTATAATTCTATTGTTCTAAGTTATGAATGGAAACATTATCACGTTCATGGATATAATACATAATGATAGTGTAACTGTATTATCAAGTCCTTTGTTATAATCACTTTACATTGTCTGCTTCAGACGTTTGTGATAGAAAATTGAGATTTTGTGCAGTGATGGTACTTTGATGTTTTAAGTGTTGCTTTCTTTCTTACTATTCTTTGATCTCTAAATTTACTTGAATAACATGTTCAAAGGCTATAAACTTTGTCATGATTTGCAAAGTTATAATAATCTGCTGTTCTGCTGAAAATCATTCGGGTTCAAATCATTTTAAAAGTATATTATGTAAAATGAAATGTGTTTAACATGTTTTTTTTCTGTGAACTTTGATTGGTCATTCTTAGCGCCTGTGATTATTGAAAGGACCTCTGTTTTTATTGGTGCCTATTTGTGGATATGATTTGGAAAGTAACTTCAGTACATCAAGTGAAGGGTTCATTTTAATCACTTTTTGTGTTCTATTTCTTCTTTATTTGTTTGTTTTCTATTTCACATTAATATTGTGTTTAAGCTTCAAATGAATATTGCCGTCACATTTACAGTGATGTAACCCAATCACGACCATTTTCTTCTTACATAGAATACAGTATTCTGGAGCAGGAAAACTAAAGCTAATGGTGGAAAATGGAGGCTGTTTTTGGATTCGGCACCCCCAAAATTGTTCAAAATTAGCCAAAATATCCTGTGCACAATTTAAAAAAAAAAACTTTTTGCAGGTTTGTGCAATTTTTGATACAGAAAGAAATAATATGCAGAGAGGAAAGTCCATAGTCCTGTGGTGAAAAAAGCATTAACAGAACAAACATTTTTCAAAATAAACTCTTTGTCAAGGCACTTAATTCAGCGCTAAAGATTAATCATTTGCATTGGTAGTTCCTAACATTTGTTTTTACTCCAAATCTAATCTGTTTCCTGTTTAGGATTGGATTTCCGATTCCTTCTAAAGTATTTTCATTCTCTTTCTCCCCCAGCAGCCCCTTGTGTCTTAGTGACATTGTCGACTTGCTTGGGATGAACAGACAATAATATTACAAACTCTCAACAGCTAACAACATTTTTAGATTGAATTGAGTCTTAAAAATTAATTTAATTAAAAGTCTTAACACCAGCCTGTTCTGATCCCAAGAATGATTTAAATCCTTCTCTTGAAAATCCAAACCTTTCCAACCCTGATATTTGTCAAACATAATACAATGAACATTTCAGACCAATAGTCATGCCCCAGACTACAGATTTATTGATCTTCCTTTGTAAATGACAATTTTATTTTTCTATTTCATTTTATTTTCTGATAACAAAGTAAAAAATTGTACAAATCTATCATTAACCCTCTTAACATTTAAGAGGCTTCAATTGTTAAATCACTGAAGTCCTGACTGAATTGTTGAAGAATCTGAATATGTGATATTAGTGCAATTAAACTGATATATCTCAAAAGCCATTGAAAATCAATTGTTAAAAGTTTATTTTATATGTAAGTAAACTGATTTATCTTTTAAGTGATAGCAAATTTAGCTTCCTTGGTATTACTGGTTAAGAGATAGGGTTTTTCTGGCACCACCAGTTGATCATGTGATGGGGGGGGGGGTTAAAGCTGTGTATTGATGGATTTGTTTTCTACAGCTTATCAGCCCAGCACATCCAAGTTTACAGCACCTGGTATTCTCAAGCAGTCACTCATCTCATTACTGATCAGGTTTGATGTTGCTTAACTTTCAACTTTTTGCTTTACTCTGTTGTTATTACTGGTTATAAGTCAGGGGTGGGCAAACTACAGCCCATGGGCCACATGCTACCTGCCATGAGAATTCATGTGGCCTGCCAAATGTTAGTAAATTTGAAAGAAAAAGTTACCAAGCAATGCCAAATAATTGTTACAAGCAACTTAACGCCTAATTTTAACAAATTGGTAAATGACTGCAGTCAGGTACATTATTCTCATTGAGTCATTGAGATCCTTCTGTTTCTGAATTATTTTGTTTTTCAAAAAAATCTGATTCATGTGAAGTTTCTACTTCAAAATATCAATAAAAAATGTTTTTCTTTAAACTGGATTTGTTTTCAAACAAATCTGTTTGATGTGAAGTTTCTATTTTAAAATCTAAATTATTTTATTCTTTAAATTTAGTTACTTTATGTGTGTTTTATTTGAAGTTTCTACTTTAGAATATTAATTAATTATTTTTTTTATTAAAACAAGGCCATTTTGTCTTTCAAATGTGTTTCATGTAAATCTTCAACTTAAAAATACTTAATATTTTTTTCTGTAATGTACTTTAAACCGAGTTACTTTGTCTTTCAAATAAATGCGTTTCAAGTGAATCTTCTACAGTATTTTAAAATATTAATTAATAAAATTTATTTCTATTTTTCTTTAAAAGCCTTTTTTGTCTATTTTAAATATTAATTATTTTGGGTTAATATACTATGCGGCCCAATAAAATTGTGCATTTTTGAATGTGGCCCTTGCACTGAAAAGGTTTGCCCATCCCTGTTATAAGATATGGTTTTGGAAATTTTACAGAGTTACAGTTTTCTATTAATGCTGTTTATTGAAATACTTTAGGTCACTCAACAAATGCTATATTGGGTCAGATCTGTGTAGAGACCTATAATAGTTGTTCACTTAATGAACAAAGTGATGATTTCTCCTCAACTCTTTGTCATCGTTGTTTTCCATGGTCTGCTGACAAAAAAATCAGTTTCAAGTTCTGAACATACTTTTGTTTTTTTCATTTTGCCCTATGTTCAAACCAACATAATTAAATGAACCTTAAGCATGAGAACTTATATCAAATATACTTGACAACTTGTTAAGTGTGTTCTGAACCTATTCCAATGAGCCTGTATAAACAAAATCATTCACATGGTACAGCAAAATCTCTTCCAACTTACTGCTTTTGTGCCACAAAAACATGTCATCATAGATACTTTGCTTTCCACCAAGATTTAATAGTTCCTGTCGAACATGACGAAGATGAGCCTTTTAATTTGAAGGACATCAGCTACAATTTGACAGGCAGATAGACGAACTCGACCAGGTCTACTTGCCCAAACCATGCTAGACACAAAAGAATAGCCGTCTGGCTTTCAACCCAGACATGTGAACAGAACTGGTGAGGTGTTCAGCAAACATGACAATATCTAGTGATGAGACTGATGGCAACTGAAATACATTGTGACCTAATTGTACATGCATTCAGGTGCTCCCAGGCTGTATGCACGTGAAACTTGCAGGCACTTTTGGAAATTTCTGGTTTTAATAATTGTGTGAATTTTGATTAGACAAACTGTTCGAATATTTAATTTGTTGAGATAAAAATTAAGGAAGGCAAAATGAGCGGATAAAAAAGATTGGTAGACAAAAAGCAAATACAGCAAGTCTCTGGGTTAAGACAGTCTCAGCCTACAACAATTCATGGTTATAATACAATCTCCATCTTATTTCGACTTATGTCATTTGACTCATACAGGGTTTGTTTCTGGTTGGATATCCAGAAAAGACATGACATGCGAAATTAGAACAATCTACTCCAGTGGACTAAATAAAGGGTTGCTTTGAAATTCCAACTTATATCACCTGAAGAAGGCCGAAGCATACAATGGCTGACACATTGTGAATATGACAATAAAAGATGACAACAGTCCGAACAGTGTAAATCATATTGGGATTGTTGCTCCATTTCATTTGTGTTGTGTTTGTGGGAACTTATTGTCCTTCATAATAGCTCCCAAGTGTAGCGTGACATCTTCTGATGGTGGTGCTTCGAAGAAAAGGAAAGCCATCACTATGGAAGTGAAATTAGACATTGTTAAGTGCTCTGAAAAGGAAGGAACAGCAACAAGCAATGGTCAGATGCTTCAATTCGTATATAATCTTTATACAATTTTTTCAAAAATTTTGAGAATATTTTTCCTAACCAGGCATCCTGACTTCAGCCATTTTCTCACTGCCATAATGTAGCTTTGCTGTATGATCTTTATAAATACTTTCACGCGAATTGTTCTGATGAACTTTGCTCTCTGGTAGCTACACTTTATGAATTCAAGTGCAGTACTAGATCGGCTCAGAGTGAGAACACTGAGAGCCGAGTTTGAATTCCAGTCGAGTTCGTTAAATTCACTTACGCACAAATACCTTTAGGAGACGTATGAATCCATCTCTTCTCCCCCCAGCTATGGGTTGAATAACAGGACAGACTGGGTTCTTTGGCCTTGGTTGGCAACCAGTCTACCACAGAAAGAAATGGCAACCTACCGTGGGAAAAAATCTGTCTTGTCAGTCATATATCAAAAGATACATGATTGGCCAAGCATGTATCACGTATGGCATGTAACTGACTGACTAGATTGGCAACAAGGTCTCGCCCTTCTCACTGGTGGAACTCTCTTCCAGCTTCTTGCTTTCCAGCTAAATTTGATCTTGAAAAATTTAAATGCAATGTCAACTGTTAGCTAGTGTCTTCTTGATTACTCTTCTATTGTTCTCGCTCCTTAATAATGTTTCTCCTTTTTCTTCTTTCATACTCAGTGTCTTAGTGGCTTTACTGCCTTCCCTGTATAATGTTCTATATAAGAGATTAAGATTGCGTTCTCATTAAAATTTATGATAGCAACACTACAAGTTTTATATCATACTCTAATTATTCATATACAATATGATCTAGAAAATAAAATTTATTAACACACAAGAACAGTTTCTTTTCTCTCACTTCTCACCTGTGGAACGGTCTTCTGGTTCCATGCTTTCCAGCCAACTCTGTTCTTCAAAATTTTAAATGTCAATCATTATTTACCGTTTTCTTGATTCCTCTTCTTTTATTGTTCTCGCTCCTTAACAATGTTTGCTTTTATTTTATCCTTTCAGACTAAGCAAACCCTTGTGTTCTAGTGGCTTTATTGCTTTGCTTGGGGTGGAATGATAAAAAGAAAAGAAACAAAAAGCAGCAAAATATTGAGAAACTCTTTTGACTGATACTCACAGAGAAACATCTTTCACTCTGTTTGGTCCATGGTAGACTAATACACGTAGCATTTTATGCCGACATCGGTTGCTGATTTCACTGTTCCACTGGTGAATTAGTGAAGCAGGTGTAATGATGAGTGTCGCTGGTGACTTAACCGCAGGTTTACCTGCAGAAAAAGTGAGAGTAAATTGTCACACCTGTCTATTCTTAAAGTTCTCTAATATATAAAAGCCTATAGTTAGCACGAGTGAAAAAAAATTTACTTAAACCATAAGTTGGTTCCTATATGATCACCAAAGTTAAACAACGTTGACCCTGGTCATTATCTAGGTGGATGACTGCTTGGGAATACCAGATGTGTAGATTTGCATGTGGTATAATGGATAATGGTTTGGAATTGTTAATTAGATAGCCGAGTACCAATTCCAGTTGGGTTTGTTATATTCACTTATACACAAATACCCTTGGAAAAGGTATGAATTTGCCTCTTCTCCCCCTAGCTATAGGTTAATTAGTAAAACTTGTATCACTTAAATGATTATTATCTTTAAAAACAAAATAAAATTACTGACAATATATTTAGATTTCAGCATTAAATAACCCATAGAGGTGTTGATATGTCATTAAACAAAAACAAGTAAGCAACATAAACTTTAAGTTCTATTCTAATAGTTTCTTCTCTTACACTTCTCAATATTTTTCCACACAGTCCCCTTAAAATCAGAAATGTTTTAACGAGGTCACCGCATCTCCAATTAAAATCGGAAACGCTTCAATGAGGTCACCATGTCCCCCATTAAAATCGGAAATGTTTCAATAAGGTCCTCGCATTCACAATTAAAATCAGAAGCATTTCAACGAAGGCACAGTGTCCCCAATCACTAATCACAGATGAAGAGGTTGGTTGTTTTACTTTACCGACCTATCAATTTGTTTACTTTACCGACCTATCAATTTGTTTACTTTACCGACCTATCAATTTGTATCGGCTAGTTAATGCTGAAATCTAAATATTTTGTAAACAATTTTATTTATGAATTTTTTGGAGAATAATGGTTTTAGTGATAAAAGTCTTACTAATTAACCCATAGCTGGAGGAAGAAGAGGTAGATTCAACATGATGTGGTTGTAAGGTTACAGATGAAGAGGAGACTTGAAGCAATAGAAATGTGATTCCACAGAAGGATGCTGAGAATACTATGGACTGAACATGTGAGCAATGGCAAAGTTTTAGGGAAAATGGAAACAAAAAGATATTTACAATCGGAAAGAGATAGTTAAAAGAGAGACATAATGAGGAAAGTGGGTTTGGAGAATTTGATACTCATAGGACATATTGAATAAAAGAGAGTAATGGAAAGCAGTGTGTAACTAACCTTATGAGCTTGTGTAAATGGTTGGCAGAATAGTGATTAGAGAGATAGTAAAAAGGCAAATATTGGTATGGATTAAAAATTATGGGAAGTTGTGGAGAGTCATAATCTTCCACATAGAAGAATAATCTGATAACTACAAGCCTCAACAAATAAACTATTTGCTGTTTCTACAAGAGTTGGTTGGCTGTTCTGAAAGTCACTTCCTCTATTTTTCTTATATAATTTTTCCCCTGGGGATGTTTCAACCAGCTTCACCTAAGACTTCATCAGATCAAAAACAAACTTCAGTGAGAAACACTGACTGGTGGGGTGAGACAACAGCATGAGGAAACCAGAATGGGTGTGCATTATATTTGGACAGGTAAAGACAAAATATGGAATCATATAAAATTTATTTTAAATCATATTATAATCCTGCTTGTTCTTCCCTTAGTAAGTTAGCATGTGTGTTACACACTGTCATTACCACAGATAAATAATGGACCATTTTCTTTTGATTGCAATGAAAGATGGAAGAAAAAGATATATCAGAGAGGAGAAGGAAGGAAAGAAAAGATAAAAGCAGTGATAGTGCCCTTATGCATTTAACATCTGCTTCTGTGAAATGGAAAATGTCACTTCTAAATCCTTTTATTTGTACTCTCTTACTTCTTTAAATAATGACCTGCTTTTATACTTACAATTGTTACATTTGTTAAAGTTGTTAAGCTCAAATATTTAACAACGCAACAGGAAATTTCCATGGGTATTTTATATTTATAGATCGATTGATTTGTTTTTTTACGGCTTTCAAACTAAATAATAATGATTTACTGATACAAGACCTACTAATTAACCTATAGCTGGTGGAGAAGATGTGGATTCATACACACTGGATACTGTCAATTATCTGGAAGAAATTTTGTCATCAAACTGAAAGGAAAGCCTTTAAACATATCCATCATAATTGTTTACGCATCAAGAGCACATCGTACAGAAGAAATTGAAATATTTTACTCTACGCTAGACAACAGCAAGGCTCAATGCAAATCACAGGGAATTAGAATTGGTATGGGAGACCTGAATGCCAAAGTAGGCAAGGGGAGAGATATGGTGATTGCTAGTTAACTTTAATTTTTTTAAATAGGTGCATTAAAGATGAGAAATTGATGAGAATGTGAAAAACCTTTCTCCTGAGATAAATAGATTGTGGTTTGTCTCACTATGCAACTGATGGCTGTTGATTTGAGTTGAACAAAGGCTTTACACCCACCTTTTCCTAACCATTTAGGAGCTTTCGTTGCTTCATCTGATTGTTGCTTTTGTGTAAGAATTAAAGATATCATTGTCAATGTTTTTCCCAGGCCCATGTCATCAGCTGAAAGACAGAAAAAATAAAATTGTCATCAAAGATCAAAGAAAAGACATATGGAATCTGCCACATTCAACATTATATCAAATACAGGGTAAGATGGGTAAATTGTCGCCATTTTATATTTTTAATTTTATGATTACAGATTGTTTTTGATTTTGTCCACTGCACAATATAGTAGGGTCAGTTGGGTACCATCTGTGAGAAAAAGAACATCATGACACAATTCACTCCACCAGAAATTTGGAAATTGCATGCTGTACTGCCTATTATTTGTGCTGGAAGCTCCGATATGAACATTTCAGAATGTTTGTGTGTCAATCTGACGACAGTGCAGAGGATTCGGAAAGAGTTGGATGAGTCTAATGGTGATTACGAGGATACGACAGCTCAGAAAAGTCACTCTGATCATTGTGATGAGAAAAGAACTCCTGAATTTGTTGATGAGGGCCTCAAACTCAACAGGAAGGCCTTGAAGAGGTAGTACTGCTCTGAGTCAAGAGGGTGGCTGCTGAAAGACCCTATGTCTGCAAGCAGAACTCTGCACCATGCCTTGCAAGCAGAAGAACACAGTCATGGCTATCAGACAATTTCTGTGACCATATCACCCCTTGAATCTGGCCACCTAACTCCCCAGACTTCAACCCTCTTGATTATTATGTGTGGGGTGTAGTTCAGTGAGAGTCCAACAAAATTCCTTGTAATACCAAAGATGAACTGAAGGCAAGGATTAAAGCAGCATTTACCAACTTAAAGAAGAAGACCGTCTGGAAAAGTTGCAGGAAATTCTGAAGTCATCTCAAGGCCATGATTGAAGCAAATGGCGATTTTATTGAATAAATTTACTCTTTAATATTTCAAAATAGTTTTTGAAATTTTGGTAAATTATTTGAGTAAAAACTTAAAGGATTCATAGTGTTCTCTGCATTATTCTAAATAACTTACAGATTTAAAGCACAACTGAACTGCCATTTGTCTACATTTAGTGAAAATTTCAGAAAAATTGGACTTATATTTTTTGAGATATCAAAGATTTAATTTTTGTTCCTTAATTTTGGATGCTACTGTATATCTGTTAAAATGAGACGTCAGTGTTATTTTCATTTTTGCGTAATTTAGACAATTTATTCATTGCACCCTATATTCAATGTTTTTTGTTTTATATACGGTGCGACAGGAGTATCTCGCACATAATTAGACATAATCTAGATAAAGACGCTATTGCCACTAATGTCTTACCGTTATGTGGGATGTATTTCTGGGAGGTATATGTGAGGGTATTTCTGTCACACCCTTTATTTCTGAAGTGGAAATTATATATAAATAAAACAAACTAAATGTCATTATTATTTGCAAGTCTAATGGTGAACAGGAAATTTGACTTTATCACTTTTAGGAGCTTTTCACTAGAAAAAAACTGTATAGGAACATGTAATAATTCAAGAAATACATACTAAATTCATCATTGTCTAGTGGCTGTGTGGAGGCTAAGAGAAAATTTTTCTCCTGGTGACCATATAGAGACTAATGGTAAATTTGGCTCTACTAGTGATGAGAGCTAACAGAAAATAACAATACCTCCAGTGTCTACAACTTCTGCTGGCTCTTGTGACGACCGAGGATAACAGCAACTTCTACAGGCTCTCGTGTCTGTGTGAAGGCCAACAGAAATTTCAGCTGCCACCTGTGACAACACAGAGGCTAATTGTGCTCCCTCCCATGTCTGTGTGAAGGCTAACAGTGGATTCTGCTGTCACTTGTGACAGAAAATTCTAGGACAGATGAGGAAAGAGGATTTGGAGAATTTGAGATTCACAAGAGAAATTGAAGGGCAGAGGAAAATAGCAAATTACCTAGCTGACCAGCATGTGTAAATGGTTGGCAGAACAGGGATTAGGAGAGACAGCTTCAAAGAAAAAAAGGTGTGGAGAGTTATGATCATCCTCATCCTGAAGGGACATGGAATATAGAGTGTTATTATTGCTTTTTTCCTTATTTGTATATTTACAGTACCGGTTTTAATGTAATGTGGAATTAGTATGACTATTTCTAACTGAGCAGGTAAAAAATATACTGAACTCTTATGTAATATCAGTCATCTTAAATACTTGTGATGACACAGAGGCCGACAGTAAATTCTGCTGCTAATTGTGCCTACACAGAGGGTGACAGTAAATTCTGCTGCCACTTGTGCTTACACAGACGCCGACAAAAGGTAAATTCTTCTTCTGCTTCCGACTACACACAGGCTGACAGTAAATTCTGTTGCCGCTCGTGCCCACACAGAGGCCGACAGTAAATTCTGCTGCCACTCATGCCAACACAGAAGACAAAAGGTAAATTCTGTTGCCACTTGTGACTACACAGAGGGTGACAGTAAATTCTGTTGCCACTTGTGCCTACACAGAGGGTGACAGTAAATTCTGTTGCCACTTGTGCCTACACAGAGGGTGACAGTAAATTCTGTTGCCACTTGTGCCTACACAGAGGGTGACAGTAAATTCTGTTGCCACTTGTGCCTACACAGAGGGTGACAGTAAATTCTGTTGCCACTTGTGCCTACACAGAGGGTGACAGTAAATTCTGTTGCCACTTGTGCCTACACAGAGGGTGACAGTAAATTCTGTTGCCACTTGTGCCTACACAGAGGGTGACAGTAAATTCTGTTGCCACTTGTGCCTACACAGAGGGTGACAGTAAATTCTGTTGCCACTTGTGCCTACACAGAGGGTGACAGTAAATTCTGTTGCCACTTGTGCCTACACAGAGGGTGACAGTAAATTCTGTTGCCACTTGTGCCTACACAGAGGGTGACAGTAAATTCTGTTGCCACTTGTGCCTACACAGAGGGTGACAGTAAATTCTGTTGCCACTTGTGCCTACACAGAGGGTGACAGTAAATTCTGTTGCCACTTGTGCCTACACAGAGGGTGACAGTAAATTCTGCTGCCACTTGTGCCTACACAGAGGCCGACAGTAAATTCTGCTTCTGACTACACACAGGCTGACAGTAAATTCTGTTGCCGCTCGTGCCCATACAGAGGCCGACAGTAAATTCTGCTGCCACTCATGCCAACACAGAAGACAAAAGGTAAATTCTGCTGCTGCTTGTGGCTACACAGAGGGTGACAGTAAATTCTGCTGCCACTTGTGCCTACACAGAGGGTGACAGTAAATTCTGCTGTTGCTTGTTGTGAGACTACCCACCTCTGCAACTCGTTGCACAAAGATATAGACCCCACGTCGTAGAATTTCTGTGCGGCGGATCGAGCGAGAGGCAGGCTCACAGGTAAAAGAAAAACACAACTACAAACTTGGGTAGGACGAAAAGAGGAGGGAAGGCGTGTGACCTTTTTGTGGACGACCAACTCCGGGCTGACTCTCGGCTGGCAAAAAAATATATATCTTAACTAACTATGTCCGGCTGCTAATGGGTCGCTCTTCGATGTTACGTGCTCCGGCCTAAATCAACCTTCCTCGAACCTAAACTAAGTCTAACTAACTCGTGGCCCAAAGCGCTGCCGTATATATGGAGAATCCTCTTTCATCATTTCCGGACAAGGGACACCCACGAATAAACCCATAACTTTTTCATGACCATTTCTCTCTTTGAAGAAAGTGGACATAAAAATATTTCTTAGCCTAGCTGACTCCGATTCAGGGACATTAAATTCAAACCCTTTTAAGTTTTGACCAGAGCCGGTCTTTTTCCTAGCGTCGTATTTTGACAAGTACTTAACACTTATCTACCCTTTTCGCCATATGTTTTTATCTAGATTCCTAATCTAATCATTTGGTCTTGAAGTTTGATGCCCAGGTCAAATCTAACTAATCTTCTCGCACATATGTGTGCGCGCGCACGCACACACAGATGTGGGGGTGTATATATACACACACACAGATGTGCGGGCGCATATATCCAACTCATAGTGTCACATTGTGCCTACACAGAGACCGACAGTAAATTCTGCTGCCATTTGTGTGTACACAGAGGCCGACAGCAAATTCTGCTGCCACTTGTGCCTACACAGAGACTGACAGCAAATTCTATTGCCACTTGTGCCTACACCGAGGCTGACAGTAGATTCTGCTGCTGCTCGTGCCTACACAGAGGCTGACAGTAAATTCTGCTCACTACAGTCTCTGTGTGAAAGCTAACAGAAAATTTTACGCCCTTTTGGGACTGCATAGAAACTCACATTCAGATTCTGCTCTCTTTAATGCCTGTAGAAGGAATAAAAGCAAATTTTTACTGCAGAGAAAAAATGAAATAATCAGCAAACAATGCATTACTATGTATCAGTTTGGATAAAAAAAATTAATTCTCTTTTTATTGATGGATGGCATTAGGAGCATTTAGTTTCAAGCAATTTCATTCAAAAAGCTCATTTTTAACTGTATTTTGTGAGTTTCCAAATCAGTACGCATTTTTAATGTTTTGTTCCCAAAGATTCTTTTGTCAGACGATGACATTTGCAATGATTAGTTTTAACTAAATTCTTCAATATATATTTTTTTAATCATTACCCAGGATTCCTCCTGATGGGACCTGATTCTCTCTCCATGTTAGCCAGGCTAAGGCCTGTTTTTGATGCTGCATCAGTGATACCTTCAATCCTTCAGGATCTGGTAATGTATCACTTTCTTTAGGACAGGTGTCAAGTTGTCTACAAAAAAAAAAAGAAAAAAAGAATTATTAATCAATGTCCAAATGTAACTGTATCAGAAAATGGTAACATTAGCTGTTTCCCTACAAGGAAACATTTGGCATTCATTGACCAAGCAGCAAGTACTGCTTTTGGTTGAAATTTATCAAATCTCACTTTTAGAACAATTTTTCAGGAAAATAGGTTTCACCAAGTCCAATAGCTGTTATTCTTTTCAAGTACTTACTGGGGGGGGGGGGATTTCCTAACCTTTATTTGAAGTCATGTGGGAGGTCAACATTTTGATCATGTTATTTTCTTTTCAAGTTACATGTGTTATCCATTTTAATTGTTGCTTCTGTTGATAGTCTTCAGTGATGTAGTTTCTTTTATCTACTTCAGTTCTTTCATTGTGATTGTGTAGCACCAGTCCACAAGGTTCAAAGAAGGATGGTCTTTGCAAAGACCCTCAGGACTTCACTCGCTCAAAGCCATTTTAGCTGTTGCAAGTCCTCAAGTAATATGGTTTTTGTTATCTGGTACAGTTCTTTCTTTGTGATTCTGTAGCACAAGTCCCCAAGGTTCAAAGAAGGATTCCCTTTGCCAAGACCTACAGGCTTCACTTGCTCAAACCATTGATCTTAGAAAGTGGTTTTATACAGCTGACAGGACTGGTAACATAAATAACATCCATATAAAAGTTTCAAGCTGATGAGTATTTAAGAACACAAGTTTTCAGGCCAATGCTTTGGTTTTATAACAATTTGCAGTGTTAGGCAAAACTACCTCTGGTGCAGCCTATTCTATGTTCAATTTTTTTTTCTCTCATACTAAATTTGTTATAACTGATATATTTGAAGTGTTTGGTATTTACTAATTACACACTCTGAATCCATACAAAATTCAGGATATGTGCCATGATCATAGTTTCTGTTTTGGAAAGGATTATCTTGAGTCCTATTTCTTGGAACACTTCGTAGAGGATATTGATTTTCTGTTCAAGGTCATTCTCATCCCAACTTTGTATACCTATGTCATCAGCATAGCACCCAACCCCCTTATCATTAGTATATTGATCTCAAAAGGGAAAGCAAGATCATAGTCTTCTATTAGTTGGTTTCGTTTGGTTTACAGCATATCAACCTCAATGGGTCATTTAATGACAACAACTTTTTTTTTCCTGATAATATTTTTGTTTTGTCAAAAATCCATTTCAGTAAATATTTTTTCTAAAAAATGTATAGCTGGTAATATTATTTTTAAAAATGTATTGCTGGTAATATTATTTTTTCAAAAACGTATAGCTGGTAATATTATTTTTTTCAAAAACGTATAGCTGGTAATATTATTTTAAAAAAAAATGTATAGCTGGTAATATTATTTTTAAAAATGTATTGCTGGTAATATTATTTTTTCAAAAACGTATAGCTGGTAATATTATTTTTTCAAAAACGTATAGCTGGTAATATTATTTTAAAAAAAAATGTATAGCTGGTAATATTATTTTTTTCAAAAATGTATTGCTGGTAATATTATTTTTTCAAAAATGTATAGCTGGTAATATTATTTTTTTCAAACACGTATAGCTGGTAATATTTTTTCAAAAATGTACAGCTTGCAACATTTTTTTTAAAAACGTATTATCAGAAGCCTTTCTGTTGGATGTAGTTTATCGCCATACCCAGGACTCTATTAGTAGGTTCGTTTTAGATGTGGTATGGAATGTTTAAATGGTCAGTTCCCATATTTTCACATTTGTGTTTTTTAATGTGCAGAGCATAGTCTAGCAAAAGTAGCATTTTTAATAAATCTTAAATGATTAATATTTCTGTCTTAATTTCAGTTGCTTTTTATCAGAACAACTCAAATTGTGTAGATCAGAAAGAAAGAATAAGTCTCCAACAAGACTTGCATCACTTGTCCTCAAGATGATACTTTTTCATGGCAGTAATCAAGTAAATACAAACCTTTAAATATTTAGGTGTTTTAACAAAGGATGGAAAATGTGACATTGAAATCTGAAGGCGCATTCAAATAGCGGAAGGTGCCTTCCATAAGTTAAGCAAAGTATTAAGAAACAGGAAAATTTCATTAGAAACAAAGAAAACAGTACTGAACAGTTATTGTAATATTGGCTCTCCTATATGGCAGTGAATGCTGAACAATCTCATCAGAATAGAGAAGAAACTTCAGGCAACAGAAATGAGGTTCTACAGGAGGATGCTGAGAATAACATGGAGGACTGAACAAAGTTTTAGGGTAAATGGAAATAAAGGAATAGGAGAATCAGAAAGAGACATGTGAGGAAAGAGGGTTTGGAGAATTTGGCACTCACAGGACATATTGAATGAAAGAGGGACAGATGAAAGCAGTGCATAACTTAACAAGATTTTATAAATAGCTGTAAATAAATAAAGATTCTACTTTTTCATAGCAGCTCTCTTACTAATTAGGCTACAAATACTATCAAGTGCAGTTATGGAATTTAAAATGTTATGTGTGTGTGCATTTTAAGTGTGTGCGTGTGCGCAGGTTCACATATGATAAACAAAGAAGAATCATACAAAAACCTAGGATTTTTACTACAGAATATTCTTTTTATGGTGACTGTAGTGAAACAAAGTTCTCAATGTCCTGGGGAAAACTATTTTCTTTTTTTGGTCCAGAAGTCAGTTAGGGTAAGTAAGGATAAGCATGTTTAAAATGGTCAAGCTCAAGTCAGCCTTGCACAGAGTTGGAATGACCTTTTTAAATGAACTTACTTCATGAGCAGGGCTGACAGGCACGTCCGAACGATATTGTTGGAAAATGGAAAGAGAAAGGTTGTGTCCTTTCTGAGGTGGGTTCATAAAATCACACATGTGACCAAAAACCCTTTCCAGTTCTTTTATTATTTGCATCATAGGAAAATGTATTTCTTTCTTTTTTTTATTATTCTTCTTTATTATTTTACTTATTGGTCGGATATTCTTACACAATCATTCAAATCTAACTAGATGACTAATCTTTCTAAATCACCATCTTTATTTATATATACTTAGTATTTTTAGAAATATCATTTGGAATTTCCTAGCTAAAGCAATATCAGTCATCACAAATTTTTGACTATGGATAGGAAAGAAAATATTTCTACTCTGGATAGCATATGGATGACTAATAGGCCGAGAGTTGCTACTAAAAGCAACTAAAATCAAAATGAAGAAAATAGTTGTCAAAATTTGGTGATGATCAATATGGTTTCACTGCAGAGATTTAAAATGGGAGTTGCTACTAAAAGCAACTAAAATCAAAATGAAGAAAATAGTTGTCAAAATTTGGTGATGATCAATATGGTTTCACTGCAGAGATTTAAAATGGGAGTTGCTACTAAAAGCAACTAAAATCAAAATGAAGAAAATAGTTGTCAAAATTTGATGATGATCAATATGGTTTCACTGCAGAGATTTAAAATGGGAGTTGCTACTAAAAGCAACTAAAATCAAAATGAAGAAAATAGTTGTCAAAATTTGGTGATGATCAATATGGTTTCACTGCGGAGATTTAAAATAATCTAATGGTTAAAGATGATTTTTTCCAACATATGGAAATATTTACAATATTTTCATTGTTTGAAATGTTGTCCTCATCTTTATTGTCATATTCACAACATTCCAACCATTGTACATTCCAGCATTCTTGAGGTGTTATATATTTGAATTTCAATGCAAACCCTTTATTTTGTTCACTTGGGTAGATTATTCTAGTTCCATGTGCCATACCTTTTCTGGATATCTCAGTTTCAGTTATTTCCCTTTAGTAACTCAACTCTCCAAGTTTTTGTTCACCTCTGCTGTGGCCAGGTATTGAACTCACAATTCTTTGGGTCAAGTCACTTTTTTGGATTACTTCAACCAATGCTTTTATCCACTTATCCATGTGTCCTTTGGGGACATATAAACCTAATGTCACAGTAACCGTTTTTACCAGAGCTCATATTGCTATTTTTTTTTATTCTTGTTTTTCTCTAGTACTCTGTATCACTGGTTCCCATATTGTATTTATGTCTATGCTTGGCTAACTTAGGCCATTTTTGTGGCTTTGGATTGAAATTCTAACGTATATCACCTGAAGAAGGCTGATGTGTACAATGGCTGAAACATCATAAATATGACAAAGATGAGGACAACAGTTTGAACACTGTAAATATTGTAAACCATTACAATACCTCATCTCAGAAATAGAGACATATGTAAATATATTTAAATGTTATTATCTATTTGTAATAAAAATGTTTTAATTTAAAAATGTTATGTGTGTTGCTATTTAATTCATCATAGTCATGTTGGTTGTTATAATGTTTCGGCCATTGTAACCTTTGGCCTTTTTCCTGTGTCTGTTGTCTTAAAAATTTAAACTAAATACTTATACAGTTCAGAAGATGGATTGTTCTCATTTCACTTTCCATGTTTAGGGGAGATAACTCGTATCATTTAATCAGTTCATAGGAGGAGATAACTCGTATCATTTAATACTCACTAGTCTTATTGCACTTTGTGTCAATTGTCTGACTGTTCTGCTGAACAACAGAATTTGACTATTCAGCCAGAGCCAGAGATTGAACTCCCTCTCTCACCTACACAAAGCATATTTTTTTTACTTACTTGTGCAATGAATCTATAACACTTTTCATGGCCTCACGAACAGCTTCAAGTCGTTTGACAGTCATACGGCCACCATACAATGTTCTTTGTTGATTATATGCTGCACATAAAAAAAAAAAATTACTTTAATATAAACAATATTTTGGTAGAGTGGTCCTTACTTAAAATACAAAGTTTGTCTTCAATTTTTTATTTTTTTTATTTTTCTAAATCATATCATCCACACAAGGCAATAATGCTACTAAGACACAAGGATTAAGGACAATAAAAGAACAGGGTTAAAGAAGGCAGAAGATGGTGATTTACATTGCATTTTAATTTTTGAAGACTGTAGCTGGCTGTGAAGCAAGTTTCACAAGTAAGAATTAACAAACCGGGAGAGAATTCCATGGGTGAAAAGTGCAAGAAAAGAAACTCTTAGAACAGAATTTATGGTTACATCTAGTGAGACCTAATTGTCAATCTGATTGTACACTTAAATTCATCTGTTTTAAATACCAAAGAAGAGAGCTCAATAAAACAATCACCATGAAAATATTTATAGAAAAGACACAGGGAAGCCACATTATGGCAGTTGGATAGTAACTGAAGTAGAGATGTGAGGCCAGAATTAATAGCATTACAGACCCTTTTTTGAATTTTGTCAAGCATCTTGAGATAGTAGAGTGCCTGACAAAATATGTTAGGAATACCCACAGGTGAATGGTAGATTTATAAATTTGCAAGATGGATTCTGGTGAGAAGAAAATGTCTGGCACAATAAAGTGAACCAACTTTACCTGCTTAGGTACATGGCCCACCTGTGGTTTATACTGCAACTATGCTGAGCTGACCATAGTTACAGTTTCTGCTAGAAAGATTGCATGATCAACAGTTTGAACAAGGCTAGATCATTCAAAGTTTCAGCCACGATGACTTGTGACATTGTGTAACATCAATGAACAATTCCATCTATCAATTTTCCTTAGTTTCTACCAGAGTAGAAGAACTTGGTTTAGGTTGGTTAGTTTAGTGACATAAAAAAGATCTGGTTTACATGAGAGACAAAAATGTAAACACAAGGCATATTTGTCCCAAAGTCTGCAAATATCCACCTGGAATGTGGCTGCTTGAATGAGGGTCTTATCTCTCTCTTCAGGAGATGATGTTGGCATATTCTAAGTCCTGTCAACAATGCAATCTGCAAGAATGACCCTGGACATAACAGGTAAAAAAATTAAACATATGACTTTTTTTTTTGACATCCCTGCAAGTTTACCAAATTCAGTTAACACCTCAAGATGAGGATATTGGTTCCAGTGAATCAAAGGATGATAAAGCGACTAAAATGTGCAAAATTTTACCCAAAGAATATGATCAAGATATGCAAAGTTGGAATTAAAACAAGCAATCACAAACATAGTTTTTTAACAGAAAGACTTTTCAGGAAGTTGAGTTTAAATGAAAGAGCGAAAAAAAAAGAAAGAGAAGAAAAAGAATTTTACCTGCTATTTGCTTCTCACGTTCTTTTAGGTCGTCATAATCCTTGGACCATAATTTGGTTTGTGCTAACATATCTGGATTGTGTGGTACATGTGATTTGTGAATTTTGTAATTGTTATCAATCCATTCTTTTACACTCTTTGGAGGATCAACTGTAAAAAATAAAATTTCGTTTACATGAAAGATTATTTAGAAAAATATATTTTACTAGGTGTGATACTATGAACAGCCAGAGAGAAAGGGAAGAGGTAGGTGTAGTGATATGCAAATTAGTATAATTTGCATATGAGCAGGTAGCTTATATTTATAAACTGACACCATCTAGAACAAGGCAATAACGCTTACTTAGCATTATACACAACACAACAATGGCATCGCCGATAGGATCCTTGAAGACCCAGAATACGTGGATTCGTTGCTTCGCTGCTAATGCAAGATGTAAAAAGTTGAAAGACAACAAAAACAGAGGAAGGGAAAATGAAATCACCGACTTGTTCATGGCTACCGTTGGTTGTGAAGCAATTATAAAGGTTGCTACAATGGTGTACCCTCGAGAACTAGAAGAAATGACTTTCAAAGAAATAAGCCAGGTTATCAAGGGAAACATGAGGCCAAAGAAAAGACTGGTGATTGCAGAAAGGACCAAGTTTATGGCAATGAAGCATGAAGTGGATGAACCGATAGTAAAATATTTACACCGGTTAAGAAGTGCGAGTAAATACTGTGAATTCGAAAAACTAGGAATAGGAGAGCAGACAACGGAAGAAGAATTAATCCAACTAAGATTAATTGAAGGTATGCATAATTCAGCACATAGATACAAGTTAATGGAACAGTTACAACTTACAAACATGCCCTTGAATATGTGTCTAGAATTTATACAACAGCAGGAATTAATACATACCTACAACAAAAATAAAAATAAATCCTACGAAGAAATAATGGCCGAAACATATACGGTACAAACAAAAAGAAAAAAATTGTGCGTACTGTGGAAAAATTCATGAAATGAAAAAAGAAAAATGCCCAGCCTATGGAAAAACATGTTCAAAGTGTTTAAAAAAAAAATCACTTCAAAAAAGTATGTAAAACGAAAAATGTGGAAAGAATAGAGGATGAAAATAGACAGATTTTTAATGTAAAAAATGATAATATACAAAATAATGGATCTAAGAACGGAGATACAAAAATAAAAATGAAAATCAACGACTGTGTTGTTGAAATGCAAATCGACACAGGTAGTGAAGTCACGATAGTACCCAGAAATTTGTGGGAAAAAATGGGAAAACCGTTTTAAAAAAAAGCAACGTACAATTATGTCAGTTTGATGGCTCGATTATACCAATTATGGGTTACTTTGAAGGTTCAATAGAACTAAAAGAAAAATATGAAATAGTACCCATTATAGTTACAAATTGCAGAAAAACGCATGGACTACTGGGGAATGACGTATTAAAAATAAATTCAACGAAGTTGATTAATGAGATAGAAATTGAAAACACAGGAAAATTAAAAAATTATGAAGCTAGCCTGAAATTAAAAGAAAATGTTTCCCCCTCCTACTACGAAGCGAGAAAAATACCAGTGCATTTGTTACTGTTGGTAATAGCTAAATTGCGAAAGTTAATAAAGGAAGACTTAGTAGAACCAGCCCCTCCAGGAGGAAGTAAATGGGCATCACCCATTGTGGTATTGAAAAAAAAAGATGGTGACTTGAGAATTTGTGGAGATTATAAAATAGGGGTGAACCATAAAGTCTGCGCCGACTCGTACCCTATTCCGAATGTGGAAGTAGCTTTACATAAACTTGCTGGAATGAAAGTATTTTCGAAGGTAGACCTAAAATCAGCTTACCACCAAATACCGATAGATGAAAATTTTAAAGAAGTGACGACCATAAACACACCTATAGGTCTGTTAAGGTGGGAAAGGATGCCGTATGGCATAAAAACGGCAAGTACCAATTTTTCAAAAAGCTATTGAAAAAGTAATAGGAAATGTTGAAAATACCATCTGTTATCAAGATGATATATGTGTTGGAGATTTAAATGAAGATGATTTAAAGAAAAAAACTGAAAATATACTGAACCGGCTAAGAGACGCTGGTATGACAATAAATACAAAAAAGTGTGTAACCAACAGTAATGAAATATCATTTTTGGGTTACTCAATATCAAAGGAAGGGATCTCTCCAGATAAAGTACTAATAGAGAAAATTCTAAAAGTGGCTACACCGAAAAATAAAAAAAGAGTTGGAGTCCTTCTTAGGTTTGGTAAATTTTTATAGAAAATACGTACCAAAATATAATGAGTTGACAGAACCATTTGCAAAGTTAAGAAAAAAAAATGTGGAATTCATTTGGTTAGAACACCAACAGAAAGCCTTTGAAAACTTAAAACAAATTCTGGCAAAAAAGCCAATAGTACAAATTTTTGACCCTAAGAAGGACATAACTCTAACTACTGACGCTAGTGAGCAGTCCATATCTGGTATTTTGCCACAAGAGGGGCATCCCATAATGTACTTATCAAGGAGATTAACAACGACTGAACACAATTATTCGAATATAGAAAGGGAGGCACTAGCCATAGTGTGGACAACGGATAGAGCAAGACAGTTTTTGATGGGAAAAAAATTCTTGTGAAAAGTGATCACAGACCACTGGAATTTATTTTCAACCCAAGAAAAGAACTACCGAAAGTTACAACGTCCAGAATATTACGTTGGGCGATTAGACTGATGGCGTTCGACTTTGACCATTGAATATGTTAAAGGGAATACGATACCACACGTTGATGCCTTATCTAGATTGAGGTTTTATAGAGAGGAGAAAGACAAAAACGACGAGGAATTTGAAGACACATTCTTGCACCTTGTAGAAACCGATGTAATATCTGTAGATAAAATGCTACTGAAACTACAAATGACCCAGTGTTAAATAGAATAATGTCAAGGATAAAACAGAATCGTTGGGGAAATTGTTCAATGGCTGAAAGACCATTCAAAGAAATCAGACATAAAATGACTATAGAAAACGGGGTAATATGTAATGGAGACTTGGTAGTTCCCCCAGAAACACAGAGGAGACAGGTTATAAAAAGTGTACATGATGACGTACATTGTGGAGTGGCAGCTACGCAAAGAAGATTAAAATTGGAAGCGTGGTGGCCGGGGTACTCAAGAGACGTAGAAGACTACGTAAAAAAGATGCAAAAAATGCACAGAACTCCGGAATTTCAAGCAAAAGAAAATACATGTGTGGCCCCAAGAAGTAGAACCATGGAGCAGAGTACACATGGACCATGCCTATGTCAATGGGATAGGATTATTATCAATATTAGTAGACGCATATTCAGGTTGGCCTGAAGTAGTGAGAGTACCTGATAAAAAAAGTGCCACCGTAAAACAAATATTAAGAGTAATATTTTCGAGAAATGGAATACCTAGAACATTGGTGACCGATAACGCACCAGAATTTGCGGATGTTGATTTGCATGAATGGCTAAGAAAAATAGGATGTAGACCTTACAAGACCCCTCCCTACCACCCTCAAAGTAATGGGACAGCGGAAAGGATGGTCCAGACGGTAAAGAAGGGCATAAAAGCATGCTTGCAACAGAAGGAGGAAATCGATGCTTTCCTACCAAGACTATTATTAAGTTACAGAACAATTCCGCATGCGGGCAGGCTGGAAAGTCCATCTGCCTTAGACAATGGGCAGACAATTAAGATCCCCTTTGACTGTCATATGCCACAAATCAAAAGATGTGGTACAAAAGAAATAGGAATATGCAACCAGAGTCAGCCGAATTTATTATGCAGAAAGGACATAATACTGCACTATTAAATAAAGAAAATGGAAACAGTGTTCTAGTTCATGCTGACCAAATAAGATCCCAAGGAGAAGAATCGGATGAGGAAATGCCTTCAGAGATGCCCATTATTGATGTAACAGAAGAGTTAATGCAGAGTGAAACTGCGGAGGAAGAAGTAGAATGGGACGAGTTAGAAGAAGAAGACCAGAGCATGCATGAGGAACAGTTCGATAGATCTAGATCTCCAAGGGAAAGGAGAGAGATAGGGGAAGATGTTCAGGAGGGCACAAGAAGAAGTACAAGAAGTACTCGCGGCATAAGGCCCCTCCGTTATAGGGAGATGTAGTGATATGCAAATCAGTATAATTTGCATATGAGCAGGTAGCTCATATTTATAAACTGACACCATCTAGAACAAGGCAATAACGCTTACTTAGCATTATACACAACACAACAGTAGGGAATGGGAAATAAAGAGCATTTTGGGGATCAAGAGGCAACAAAACCGGAAAAGGGTATATCTGGGTGCTGGTCTATATTAACAGTCATACTTGGAATCAGAGAAAGTTCAGGTCTGTCCTTGTGTGTGTTGAGTGTTTTCAAAGCTTTCATTTTGTATTGCCAGATGCTACACGTTGGGATGAGTAGATTGGCAAGTTGGTAGGGGTAACAGCTGACATAGCAGTTGTCCCAAGTATCCCCTACCTACCTATCCAGTTGAGCAGGTGAAGCCCCGAATAAAACACATATACGTAATATGGGAAATAGGCTTCATGTTCTTATTTCTTGGTGTAGCGTTTCTTTCATCGTGTTACCTCGTGATTATGCAGCATGCTCTTTCTCAGCTTTCAGTGCACATCGACGAGATTGAGAATCGGAATGCAATGTGGGATGATCATTGGCCGGCCAGTGGAAAGCTTGGGTAGGGTCGTGTTGTCTATTTAGATAGATACCCCAGGCTAAAATTTTATTTTCAATATATCTGAAAACTTTTAAAACAGAGAACTTGACAAAACATGAAAAATGGTACCAAATTTAACTTTGTAGTTCAATTAGCAACAAATTTATGACCATTCAAAATTCATCAGTTTACCGTCTCGTGTGCTATTGGAGAAGAAGCCAATGTATACCTGAAGATGCAGGCTACAAACTAGTTAAAATCATTATAAATGGCATATAAGCAGGCTTGAAGTAAAAGAAATATAATACAAATGGAATCACTAATTTTTGCATCAGATCAGTTTAAACATGAGAAAAAAATTGCATTCTCAAAACCAATAGTTAAGACCTGATATAGAAGGACACTTTTGACTGTTCAAATAAATTTTATTTCAACAGATAATGCCTTGAAACTTCTTGTGATGAATAAGTACTTTATACAGTTTTAAAATTAAAGAAAATATAAGAAAAATATTTAATCTATGTAATATCTATCAATGAAACAAGTGATTTAAAATGGGGTTCAACTGGTGATATTCGTTCATTCAGTTAGCAATACAAATTGTGATGAATCCCAAGTGTTTTTTTAACAAAACAAATGCAGTATAACCTCTTTTTGAATCATGTGCACCTTGAGTTGTATGGATGCAGAGTTATAAAACCAACTGATTATTAAAAACAAGAAATTGCTGTACAAGAAGGTTAAATTTTCATTTTTTAAGAGTTGAATTTCTATGGTATTTCATCCACTAAGTTTTCAACATTTTTGTGGAAGACAACTTCAGACCTTATGGTCAGCCCACCAATCTGACAAGGGCCATTTCTTCTTTAAGATGGGGACTATTTTGATGTGTGTGGGGAAACACAACTTGAAGTGCAACAAGTTTTAAAAACACTACGAAATTGTTGACTTTGAAAATGTGAAAAAGCGCCTACAGTCATTAAAACTGACATAATTTCAAGGGAATAAAAATGAATCATCACACATGAAAAAGAATTTTATCTTTAGAAAGAGAAAAGATTAAGCTTTGTTTACATACTAATTTTACCAAATAGCCTTGAAAATAAACGAGATATCAGCATGTTTTCGTGAATGCAGAGAGAAGTGGATACATGCCTTTATCAAAGGCATTAATGCAATGTGAATATAAACAGTCTCAGTCCGAATATAAATCGATTCTATTTTCCAACAATGCAGGGAGAAATGGCATCATGCCTTACCCAAAGGCATCAATGCAAAGTAAACCGCTTCAACCAGAGTATGAATTGATTCTACAGTATACATCAGAAATATCTCCCATGTAATGGTAAGACATTAGCTAGATGAAGACACCATTGCCATTAATGTGTTACCATTATGTGGAAGGTATTTCTGTATTTTCCATGAATTGCTGGGAGAAATGGCGTCATGCCTTTGGTGAAACTACAGTAGTGGTAAGGTATGGAATCTTATCATATACACTTTAACACTTTAGTATTCAACCTGCCCTGTAAATATCAGCTTTCAATGTTCAACTGACCCCATGTATACTCTTCCATAATATATGACAACATCATCACAAATAACACAGGAAGTCAAACAGTGAGACTTTGAGGGCCAATATTTATGCGGGGCGGGTTTGAGTGTGTTGGATGCTATGAGGTTAAAGTAAATATCAGTTCTCAACATTCACCCGGCAATAACCCGCACCATGTATACTTTGTCATAATATATGATGACATCACCACAAATAACACAAAAAGTCAAACAGTGAGACTTTGAGGGCCAATATTTATGCGGGGCGGGTTTGAGTGTGTTGGATGCTATGAGGTTAAAGTAAATATCAGTTCTCAACATTCACCCGGCAATAACCCGCACCATGTATACTTTGTCATAATATATGATGACATGACCACAAATAACACAAGAAGTCAAACAGTGAGACTTTGAGGGCCAATATTTATGCGGGGCGGGTTTGAGTGTGTTGGATGCTATGAGGTTAAAGTAAATATCAGTTCTCAACATTCACCCTGCAATAACCCGCACCATGTATACTTTGTCATAATATATGATGACATCACCACAAATAACACAAAAAGTCAAACAGTGAGACTTTGAGGGCCAATATTTATGCGGGGCGGGTTTGAGTGTGTTGGATGCTATGAGGTTAAAGTAAATATCAGTTCTCAACATTCACCCTGCAATAACCCGCACCATGTATACTTTGTCATAATATATGATGACATGACCACAAATAACACAAGAAGTCAAACAGTGAGACTTTGAGGGCCAATATTTATGCGGGGCGGGTTTGAGTGTGTTGGATGCTATGAGGTTAAAGTAAATATCAGTTCTCAACATTCACCCTGCAATAACCCGCACCATGTATACTTTGTCATAATATATGATGACATCACCACAAATAACACAAAAAGTCAAACAGTGATACTTTGAGGGCCAATATTTATGCGGGGCGGGTTTGAGTGTGTTGGATGCTATGAGGTTAAAGTAAATATCAGTTCTCAACATTCACCCGGCAATAACCCGCACCATGTATACTTTGTCATAATATATGATGACATGACCACAAATAACACAAGAAGTCAAACAGTGAGACTTTGAGGGCCAATATTTATGCGGGGCGGGTTTGAGTGTGTTGGATGCTATGAGGTTAAAGTAAATATCAGTTCTCAACATTCACCCTGCAATAACCCGCACCATGTATACTTTGTCATAATATATGATGACATCACCACAAATAACACAAAAAGTCAAACAGTGAGACTTTGAGGGCCAATATTTATGCGGGGCGGGTTTGAGTGTGTTGGATGCTATGAGGTTAAAGTAAATATCAGTTCTCAACATTCACCCTGCAATAACCCGCACCATGTATACTTTGTCATAATATATGATGACATCACCACAAATAACACAAAAAGTCAAACAGTGAGACTTTGAGGGCCAATATTTATGCGGGGCGGGTTTGAGTGTGTTGGATGCTATGAGGTCAAAGTAAATATCAGTTCTCAACATTCACCCTGCAATAACCCGCACCATGTATACTTTGTCATAATATATGATGACATCACCACAAATAACACAAAAAGTCGGACAAACAGTTTTTGAAGAAATTGTTGCACATCCAAAATAAAAATGTGGCTAAATCCAAAGTGCGGCAATTTAAGAATGAGTTATTAACACTGAATCTTTTTTTTCTTGTGAGTATGAGTGTGTGTACAATACACACAGTGCATATACAATATGCATGCATAAAAATGTTTACATACGTAATTACACGTGTGTGTGTGTGTGTGTATATATAAAAAAGTGAACATAGAAATCAGCACTTAGAGGCGACAGTCTGTTTCATGCTAGTGCAATCGTCAGGCCTATATATATATATATATATATATATATATATATATATATATATATATATACACACACACATATATATATATACATGTAATTACGTATGTACTGTATATAATATATTTATATTAGTAACACAATATTTACATTATTTACATTGTTCAGTTTTGTTTGTTGTACACTCCGGCCTTCTCCAGGTGATTGGAATTTTGAACTGAACACTTTATTCCATCCACTCGGGTAGTTGGTTCTAGTTCCACGTCCCATGCCTCTTCTAGATATCTTAGTATTCTCCCTTTAACTCAACTTTGCAAGTTTTTGTTCACCACTACAATAGCCAGGTATTGAACTCACAACTCACTGGATCCAACCAATGCTTTTATCCACTGGCCCATGTGTCCTTGAGGACATTGTGAATATGGCGATAAAGATGAGGACAACAGTCCAAACAATGTAAATAATTATAATACCTCATCTCAGAAATCTAGACAGAAACATAATATTTTTTATAAACATTGTAAAATTCTAAAATTAAACGCTAATACTATTGAATATATGTAGTCTCAAGTTCTTAAGGAAAGTTAATGGCCTTTTAGGCTTCCTCCACGTGAATAGGAGTTCACCTTTTGAATAATATGAATTATGTGTCATGGGGAGGGGTTCATCAGGATTTTAAGTGGGCACAGCGAAAAATGGTTGGAAGCCACTGGCATGAACTGTCCAAAGTTTGTGTTTTGGTCAAATACTTTTGACTGTCTTGGTCATTATTAAGAACCAAGTGTTTTCAGTGACAGGCTTTTTTTTTTAAATTTTATCTATATGATTTGTACTGCTCACTTCTAAACATCCTGCGTGATATAAGAGGAAATTTATCCCTTTTGGTTAAATACCCTTTCAAGATAATTCACTGTGTTCGTAATTTCCTGTAGTTGTAGAAAACTGAAACTAAATTTCTATCTGCTCTCCAAAAATTATATTTCAAATTTATATCAGTATAAAAATTGTAATTCTTGACTTGTAGCATTTTCCATACACCACAATACAGTTTTAACTGAAGAGACTTGAGGCAACAGAAATGTTCTTCTACAGAAGGGTGTTGAGAATACCATGGAGCAACAACAATTTTTATTTTAAAGAAAATGGGAAAAAAAGACATTTATATATAGCATCAGAAAGAGAGAGTTGAAACTTCTGGGGCACGTAATGAGAAAAGAGGGCTTGGAAAATTTGATACTCACAAGACAGATTACAGGACACAGGAAAACAATGCAAACAATACCTAGTGAGCTTGAGTAAATAGATAGTGGAGCAGGGTTTAGGAGAGATGACAAAAAGACAAAATTTATTAAGAGCTACAAATGACAGGAAATTGTGGAGAGCCATGATTGCCAACATCCTAAATATACATGACACATAGATAAAGAAGCTCTTCCAAATCACCCACTTATTAAATTTTGTTCTTTGTCATTGAAACAATTTTTTTGTTAATTACTGTATCTTTTTTAATACTTTGTTTTTCTTTTTTTTCTTCTTCATTTCACATCTTTTATTTTCTTTTTCTTTTGCTAATTCAAACTTTATTTTCTCATGTCTTACCTTATTCTTTATTTTTTTCTTTCCATCTTTGAATTTGTAGAAAGATCAATATTCTAACAATTTGATTCTGCCAATATCTAATCTTGGTTCCACATTAAAACCTTCTGACCAAGGACCACTTCTCTATAGAATTATTGACAGTTTTTTTTATGGCTTATCAACCTTTCGCAGGTTATTTAAAGCCAGAAAATATTTTTGAATTGTAAGAATTTCCTTTTTGAGATCATGATAATTTATTGATCCCAATTCTATTTAATCCATAGCTTGGGAGAAAGTAGATTTATACCTTTCCCAAGGGTATTTGAGTGTAAGTGAATATAACAAACATGGCTGGCATTGGAACTTGGTCCTACTATTTCCTATTCTTGTTATCCATTACACCACTTGCACATCCACGCTTACTGCAACTAGTATTCCCAAGCAGTCACCCATCTGGATGCTGAAAAGGCTTGACGTTGCTTAAATTTGGTGATCGTATAGAAACCGGTGTTTCAACGTAAGCCTATGAGTCTAGACATAGTAACTACCGTGGCCACAAAGTGAAGGATCAGTTTATATATTGCTTGTATTATAGAATTGATCCCCCATTTTATATCCATATTATAATTTCTTGTTTATCAAATTGGGCATGAATCCACCTCTTCCCCACCCACAAGGTATGGATTAATTAATAAGACTTGTATCACTAAATCATTAATATTTTCTTTAACTCTTACGGTGAAGTAATGGATAGCAGCTCAGATTGAGGAATCGGAAAGCTGAGTTCGAACTCCAGTCAAATCCATTACCTTCACACAACTATACCTAAACATGAAAACAATAAACAAAAACTAAAAATTCTTGAAGCTATATACATAAAACAGTTGAAACCTAACCTGAACAAAATAAACTATGAAATCTCCACAAATATTCTTAGATGCCTATAATTGGTAACAGAAGCCATTGGTTTATACCAACGGCTTCCCATATTTAATACTCCTCGTTTTCATTCTTGCGAGGTCACATGTGACGCCATGAGCTGTGGTGCGATTTTCGCTTCCAGTGTCTTATATGCACGTGTTTGTTGTTGCTTGGAAATCTTCCATGTAAACAGTAACAAACTATCATCACTGTTTTGTCCGTATATTGCTTAATATATTGTAATGGAATTGTCATCTTTGATAATGGCTTATGTAAGCCGAAAGCTTAGATAGGATTAAAAAAATATGTATCAATATTGTGATTTTCTTTCTTCGTTTAATGATAATGTTATTAAGCTTATCAGATGATATGAAAAGAATTTACATAAAATAAACAGACAACACTTGTCTATATTATTTAATGAAACATGCATTAGTATATATATATATATATATATATATATATATATATATATATATATAAAATTTTGTGTATGACTTAGTGGCATAAAGCTCTCTCTGAGAACAAGGTATGCTTGTCATTCCTTTCCTTCCTGTTATTTCGTTCCATCTGTGAAATAAGGTGGAATTATACCATGGATATAATTATGCCCAGAATCGGAGGTGGGGATACAAACAAAGAGAATAAACATTTCTACCACAAAAGAAAAGAAAAATCTGAGTTGAAATTAGTTAAAATATTATTCTTATAAGACAGTTAAAGTAAAATCCAAACATTCAATGTGAATGATGTTTTGCTTGCACATGAATGAATTTGTTTAGGTTAAATAAAATTCTTTTTCTGATGATGCCAGATTGTCAGCAGAACATGTTAATGTACAAATTGTCATTATATATATATATATATATATATATATATATATATAGGTAAAAATTCAGGGGTAAATAATCCAAGTGAATCCTAATAATATAAAATATTAAAACTGATCCACAAAGAGAGCTCAATGTATTTATTACAGAGCATATATAAATAAATTACATATAAGAGAAATTCAAAAATACCCTATATGTATAGCTATTTCTCTCCGCAAGAATTACTTTGCAAGGATTGTCAACACCCAAGGGTTTAGAGATCTCCAAACCCCTTGATGTTGACAATCCTTGTAAGGTCATTTTTGCGGGGAGAAATAGCTATACATATGGGGTATTTTTGAATCTCTCTTAAATGACTATCATCATACAACAAGTAGAAGAAAAAAAAAGTTTATGATCACCTTCCTGCGTGGTTGGCTTGTGAATTGGGTTTTGCCCAGATGCAGCAGGAGGGAACACTTTGACAACTTGAGGCACTGCCATTAAGAAGAGAACATTAAATACAAAAAATAAATTCAATGACACATACTATAAGCACTGACCTATTACCAACAAGCATGCAGCACCTTGATTTGAATACTAAAGCATTATGCAACTTAATTTGAATGCTATGCCATATATGATCATAATTTGAATACTACAGCATGAAAGACCTTAATTTGAATGCTAGATCATGCAGCACCTTCAATTGAATGCTACAGTATGCAACAAGTTAATTTGAATGCTAGAGCATGTAGCATCATAATTGGAACTCTACTGCATGAAGGAGCTTAATCTGAATGTTACAACATGAAGCACCTTAATTCAAATGTTACAACATGAAGCAACTTTATTTGCATGTTACAGCAAGAAGCGATATAATTGGAATGCTACAGCATGAAGCACCTTAATTTGATTGTTACAGTATTAATCAACTTAATTTGAATGTCACAGCATAAAGCACATTCATTTCAATGCTAGATCAGGCAGCAGCTTCAATTGAATGCTAGATTATCCAGTAGGTTCATTTGAATGTTACAGCATGCAGTACATTAAATTGAATGCTCAGCAAATAACACCTTAATTGAAGGTTACAACATGCAGTAACTTAATTTGAATGCTAGGGCATATAGCGTCATAATTTGAATACTACAGCATGAAGCACCTTAATTTGAATGCTACAGTATGAAGCATGCTAATTTGAATGCTACAGCATGCGTCCCCTTTAATTTCATTACAGCATGTAGTATCTTAATTTGAATGTTACAGCATACAGCACATTAAATTGAATGCTCATTATGCAGCAATCTAATTTAAATTTGACTGTATAAAGCACCTTTATTTGAACATTATGGCAGGATGCATCTTAATTTGAATGTTGCAGCACGTAGCATCTTAATTTGAATGCTAGATTATGCAACAAGTTCATTTGAATTTTGCAGCACATTAAACTGAATGTTTCAGCAAGAACAGCTTAATCTGAATGTTACAGCATAAAGTACCTTCATTCCAATGCTACATCAAGCAGCAACTTCAATTGAATGCTAGATTATCCAGCAGCTTCAATTGAATGCTAGATTATTCAGTAAGTTCATTTGAATGTTACAGTATGCAGCACATTAAATTAAATCTTATAGTATGAAGAACTTTCATTTGATTGTTACAGCATGAAGGAACTTCATTTGAATACTAGAGTACGAAGAACATTCATTTGAAAGTTGCAGCATGCAGAACTTTAATTTCAATGTTACAGCATGTAACACCTTAATATGATTGCTAGTACCTGTAGCATCATAATTTGAATGTTTCAGCACGAAACAGCTTAATTTGAATGTTACAGCATGATGTAGCTCCTTAATTTGAATGTTTAATGTTGTGTTCTGAAATAACCTTATGTATAGACTTTACAAATTTCTTTGATATTCTAGAATCTTGTCAGCATGACAGAACTTAATCATTGCCATAAAAATGGACATAATTAAAAGCTCAGAAAACAAATCACAGCTAAAAGAAAAAAAGATGGAAAATAAAACGTATAATAAAATAAATGTATAGAGTTCAGGCGGTGATGTTTATAATTTCAGAGTTCAGGCGGTGATGTTAGAAATTTCAGAGTTCAGGCGGTGATGTTAGAAATTTCAGAGTTCAGGCGGTGATGTTAGAAATTTCAGAGTTCAGGCGGGGATGTTAGAAATTTCAGAGTTCAGGCGGGGATGTTAGAAATTTCAGAGTTCAGGTGGGGATGTTAGAAATTTCAGAGTTCAGGTGGGGATGTTAGAAATTTCAGAGTTCAGGCGGGGATGCTAGAAATTTCAGAGTAATGGCAGTGGAAATTAAATCAAGACAATAAAACTGGTAGAAAGAAAAGACAATAACACTGACAGAAAGAACAGAAGACAATAAAACTGGTAGAAAAAAAGAAACTTACATTTTCCGGTGGGAAAACTGGAGGATATAATCTGAACATCACTGTCGTTGTGGTTATTCTCTTCAGTTTCTGAAATAATCACATAATAATATATACTAATATGTCGAGCCGCCAGCATATTCATTATTGGCAGACTGGTAGAAGCCCACTGGTGGTTGGCACCCCAGAGAACTGCTGGCATTGCCATTGGCGGCCTGCCAGTAGGCCACTTGTGGCTTGCATGTAGGGTTGACATTGTTAATTATTACAGACATATTATTCCCAGGGGTTCTCATTCATTTAATACAAAAAGTGATAAATATTCTCCTAGAGAAATACATCATTTCAACTATATTTCCCAATTTTCCACTGACATCTGTCACATTTCTGGAAAAGAGACCATTGTTGCTGATGCACTTTCACATGTGTCAACTATTCAAAGAAACGAGCCATTAATTTTCAATTACATTTCACAGGAACAACTTAAAGGACACAGCAATGAAAAAAATTTCTGAAAATACTTCAGCTTCACTGACAAAATTTCTTATCCTCTTTAGCGATAAGAAAATTTACTGCGATAACAGCAAAAACTATGTCTGTCTTTATGTGCCATCTCCATGCTGCAAAAGAATTTTTCAGCCTTTTCAGATTCTGGAAAATGTGCACTTCTAAAACTAGTTGCTGACTGATTTTTCTGCTAATCTTTGAACACTGATATTTGCACCTGGAAAACCAAAGTCAACAGACATACAAAAAGTAGTCATGGATCATTTTTTACACCTTTCCATAGTGATATTGTGGGCCCTTTAACTACTTTTATTGCGGGTACTTTAACTAGCAGTTATTTATATATCATAACTATTATCGACAGATTCACTCGTTGGCCCTCTACTTTTATGACTGATAGAGGTTCACAAATCCAGTCAGCTCTTTTTCAAGAACTTATACAGACTTTAGGAACTTCCAATATTAAAACGACTGCCTACTATCCCTCTACTTACAAACAGGTAGAAAGATTTCAGCTCCAATTAACCTTTACCATGCTGCAGATGACAATTGTCACCATAGAATTCTCTCTTTTTGCTACTCTAGGCACATTCTGTACCTTGAGATGGTTGCTATAAATAAACACTTGTCAACTGTTATTTCCAGTATTTTAAGCTGGAAATCGCCTACTACTGCTTTGGAAGAAGGTTAAACTTCCACTTTCAAATGCCATTTTGAATTTTTCTAGACTTTACATGAGGTATGACACTGATTAAACCCATATTAATTTTTTCGTGATTTTTTGTAAACAAAAATGGCTGTGTCAATATCCAACAAAGCCTTTATTCAGGAGTTTTCTTTGATTAACACTCCGATGATGATTTTGAAGGCTTTACTCGAGTGGATATTGACGGTGAAGTGGTTGAAGATGATAACCACACTAGTGACATGGAGGAAAGCGATGGTGACCACTAGCGGCTACTATCATCCATGTCTGACTAATTTTATGGAAGTTACTGATGACCATCGATATACCTGATAGCCTTTCTGAAGGTGAATTATTTTGTTTATTTATAAACAACAAAATAACTTTATTCGTCAACAAGACAAATAAATATGCATTTTTTATTAGGAAAATGCATTGGCCAATGATTTTTAACATGGAAATGCATTGGCCAATGATTTTTACTATAAAAGATTTGCTTAAACTGATTTTACGTACCTTTCGAGTTATTTAATGTTAAATTTGTATGGTGCAACTAATGATGATGAAACTCACTACTCAGTAGTAATAGTCAATGAGACTAGCATTAGTAACCATTACAACATGTGATAGTGCACTGGAAATGACTTGCCATCTTATAGACATGTTGTAGTCAAAAAGAATATAAAATCTCACTTATTACCTAATTCTAATTCAGCCAGGCATTCCTCTATCTCTTTGGTCTTCTTCAAGAGTCGGGCACCATTGTCAGGCAATTCAGAAAGTTTGGTACAACTTAGTAGTTTCTAAAGGAGAAAATAAAACAAAAACAAACAAAAAAAACATAGAGAATCAATGGGTTAACAATAGACAAGAAATGCCTTTTTTTAACATATATTTCTCAGGGGGAGGAGGAGGAGGAGGTACAGTGGAGAATTGGGGAGTGAACAGGATTGAGGAATCAGAGAGCTGAGTTTGAATGGCAGCTGAGTTCATTACATCGACATGTGCTAATAACATCTCTTCTCCCCTCCAGCTATAGGTAAATAGCAGGTCAGATTGGGTGTTATAGCCTTAGTTGGCAACCAGTCTAGGAGAAGGAAAATGCTGAGTTCAAACCAACCTGGAGAGGGTTGGGCTCCATAACGGTGTCTTGTCCATGAAATACCACAGCAACTGTGTCAGCAGTAGGTGTGGTGTACCTACTATCTGAGGGGTTATGGGATTTGTAATTATGATCAGAATATGAAACAAGGGTACTACTTAATTAGGCTGGTCCATTCATAATATAGGGGAAGATTTTTTTTTTAAATAATTTTTTTAGTTTAGCATTCTTTAGAACTTTCTTAGGCTGCTACACTTGTCAGAATTGAAAATTATGGATCAGCTATTGATTTAAAATAGGGGGTCCTATTTATAACAACAATACAGTGTAAAATCGATCCTTTACTTTGAAGAATTGTTGGGATTATTTAAAACTCATTGATATATGCATATGTTTTTCTATCTTTATTTTATTCTTTTTTTTTATAAAAAGCTTTTTCAAAAGTACAAACAGGTTATATATTTTATGTGTTTTAATTTAAGAAAATATCTGAAACAATAAGAATTGTCTGGTAAAATAGATTTTGTTCATTTTTTTTTTATTAACAAAGATGTGTTATTGAAGAACAAACAGATATATTCATTTTTAATTAAAGATCTCCAAAGAAAGAATAGGTAATATTAAAGTGGGATTGAATTTTCAAATTTACACAAATTAATAAAAATATATATCTGTTTATTTTTTGTTTAATATAAATAATTAGCATATGCCAATGTAAAAAAAAAAAAAATTGAAAATTAAAAAAAATAACTATGTTGATATCAGTGATATAAGCACAGTTTCAAACATGATATTTGCAAACAAACTGCTCATTTCACATATCTCTTCAAAAAGTCAGGGATCAATCTTACTCTGTATCTCTATTATGGACAGGACCCCCTTCTAAAATGATAACAAAATCAATATTTTTTGATTCTAACAAATGTCACGCCTTCAGCAAAGTCTAAAGAATGCTAATCTACAAAAATTATTTCTAAAAGATTTTCCCCTATTTTTTTATGAGTGGACCATTCTACTTAAGTAGAGCTGTACCCAATTTACAATAAAATTAAAAAAAGCATGGGATTTAAACAGGACGGTTTATTTGTGATAGCAAATGAAAAACTTATTTTAATCTGCTTGTCATAAACTGCTCAGATTTAAATCTTAATCATAAATATTCATGAGGAGATGATTGAAAAAGAGTAATTCAAAGTAATATTTAATTATAAGGTGAGAAATTCTGAGGGTAATAAATTATTAATAGAATATAATCAATGACAAAAGCAAAGTTTCAAACAGTTCCAATAACTCTTCAAAAGTCAGGGATCAATGTTACACAGTATCATGAACAAGAAACCCTTTTTAAATCAATAACTACTAAAAATTATTTTTGTAAATTTCAGCTCTTGGTAGTTTGCAGGGAAAGGATGAAGTTAATAAAATAATTTACTGAAACCTGGACCCTGTGCGAAAAGCCCATGACCAAGGAGTGGCGAGGGGCAATTGGAGGTCAAGGAAAGGAAAAAAAAAAAAAACAGAAATGTTTTTCTAATACAATAAATTGTTTTGATAAACATGATTTTTTAACCAATGGCTACTCAAGCCGATTAAAATCTGAAATCCTTGTGTTGACTGCCAAAATCTTTTGGGTAAATCAGAGCTGACCTTTGGCTATAAAAATCTCTGCAATATGACCATTAAGACCCGATACCTGGAAAGTAGTAGACGCAACCACTGGGAGTGGGAGACATGATGCCATCTGAAAATCTGACCGAGCATAGTATCAAAGAAGCACACTCCTCGATGAAGTCTTGACAATCAAATTGTCGTTTTCATGACAGAATTAAGTTTCATTTTCACCCTGATTATTGTAACAAAATAGTTGTTTCCACAACAGAGAACAAGTACAGTTCTAAAAACAATGCTCTATATTGAAAACTCTGAACTCAGGAAACACATATGGATTCTGTCACAAAATTCGACAACTCACATCAATTCACAAGAACTATTAAGAACATACACATTTCATACCTTCAAGATAAATCTACCCTTTTAACTGGGTTCAACCTCACTGATACCCTTTTATTGTACCTTCTTCCTTGTGATTTACATTGTTTTGTATATGCTGGCATTTTTTTTGTGATATCTCATGTTATTTGGCCGATTTGATTGTAAACTTGATCTTTCCCCTGCAACTACTATTTTTTTTTTAGAAAAATTAAGTTACTTGTCCAGGAATTTATTACCTCTTTTCCAGGTGAAAAAAAAAAAACACCTAATTTGTGAGTCCCTAATTCTCCCAGCTATGGGTAAATAGCAGGATAGACCATGTTTTGTAGCCTTGGATGGCAACTGATCTACCACAGAAAATTAATTACAACAGGAAAAAATCTGCCTCGTCAGTCATGTATCGAAAGATATATGGTCGCCTAAGCGTGTATCATGCATGGCACATAACTCACTGACTGAATTCTTAGTAAATTTTTTTCTTTTCTTTTATTCGAATTGTTTGGTTTTATATCTGAGTGCTTCTCATCATTTTTTGATGGTGTGCCTTGGTGTCACTTGATCTCTATTCTCCCCAATTTTTTAACTGAATCCCCAACAATATACAATAATAGTTTTATTTTTTCTATTTGTTATGCAGTAAACTAAAAAAGGTCCAAAGAGTGCTAAGTTAAAATAATTAAATTAATTTTATTGATTAAAGATATTTTTCCCTATTTTGTTTTTTTTTACAAGTGAACCAGTTTATTTAGATAGTGATGAAACAAGATTAAAAAAAACCCAAATCACTGCAAACTTATTGCAAGAGTTGCTTAAGACTACAGATTGCAGTGGGTTGTTTTAGATGTGGCATTTCAACAAATGCAACCTATAGCCTTCATCAGGTGTATCTGCAGATCTTTTGCAATTTTTGAGCTCCTAGTGTATAGCTATGCATATAGTTAGTCAGAGAGGCAGAGATAGCTGCAAATATCACATATAAAAAACATATTGTCAACATCAATGGCGAACATGCATCAGTATAGGCACAAAAGATGCCCCAAATTGCATGCAGACATATTTATCAATACCTGTTACATCCAGGTTTTTCTTGATAGCTGCAGGGCAGCTTGGCATGTCTAGATACAGGACTCTCTGCAATGTGTCTGTAGTGAAAGAGATAATCAGTTACCCCGAAAAAAAAGTTTGTGTTTTGTGTGCAATCTGCCGAAGAAAAATTACCAAAAAGTAGTTAGCAAAAATCTACTTCAACGACTAGAATCAATGCTAATGTTCTCCCCTCCCCTGAATGGCTTGACCAATCAGAAAGATCTCTCGATGAACCAAAGCTGTTGTTTTTTGCTTATAAAGGCAGAAGATTTTCTGAGCTGGTGAACCGAACCCACGTTTTTGCTGGTTAGAAGTGAAGGTTGGACGTGTGACCCCATTTTGTCGTTTCTACGTTGCTTGTTGGACTGTTACAACGGGCTATCGTTTGAACTGTGATTTGCCTACAAGTGTTGCGATCGAGAAACAGAAGAAATCTACTGCAGACGTTTGTTGCTACTATAAGTTGACAGTCTTTTCTTTTCTTTACTACAACAGTGTCAAGATCCAAGTCTTTGTAAGATGCCTCATACCAATAAAAGCAACAGGAAATCCAACAGTCAGCAGTCTTTTGTGAAGTCGGTCATGTGGCAATTTTGTCCCTAAAGTTGCTGTCGTTTCTGAGGCAGTGTTATTTTTGTTATCCTCTCCGTCTCCTTCCCCTCTATGCCTATTACCCCCATAGTTGATGGGAGAGCAATCAGTTAAGTGTTTCCCCTAACCTCAAGAAACTCTTGCCATACATTGCAACATCCATAGTTGGAGACAAAAAAAAATTTTATCTGATTTTTTTTTTTTTTTTTTAAACTTTTCAGAAATTATTTAGTAATAAATAAAATTGGATGTGTGGGTGGTGTCATGAATAGTGGTCTGGAATGAGAAATCAGAGAGTCAAGTTCAAATTCCAGTTAAGTCAGTTACATTATACACAAATCCTCTTGGGTAAGGCATGAATCCAATTCTTCCCTTGCCAACACGCCAGCTATTGGGTAAATAACAGGACAAACTGGGTTCTATAGCTTTGGTTAGCAACCTTTCTAGAGATGATGACTTGATAATTTAAATTTAAAAGATTACAATTTCAGCATCCCCTCTCCTTCATGCACATATGTAGTTACATCAATGTACACATCACTTTAGTCTGATGCAGTCCTAAAGAATGAAACATATCATAAAAGTCTTTTTTTCACTTTCTCACTGATTTTCCTAAAACAGCCAGATAGTTAAAAACATATTCCATCCGACAGTAGTTAGATTGTTGATAAAAATCAGCTGAGAAGACAGACTCCATGAAAGGGTGAGAACAGAAAACTAAAAAAAAAAAAAAATTTCATATATTCCATTTTTTATGGGGTTTAAAAATGGATGTTACTGGATTTAGTTAAATGACCTTGATTATTTTTACATGGCAATGTCACTATTAACTAGACTACCCTGACCTGTTGGGTCACTGACGGTTCTGTTTATAAAACAGTGAAGTTGATTTCAACATTCCATTGAAATGAAAGTTAATTTTATCATGATTCTGTTAAATATTTCATTTCGTTCGTGCCATCATTGTTCTGGTTTATAAGTTTATGTTTAACGTTTCATGATTCTTTACAGCATTTTAATAGGAATCAAACTTCCAGAATAAACTTGAACTTTAAAATCAGATTAACTTAAAACATATTTTTTTTCATCACAGTTGAACACCTGTTGGGGGGATGCACGCTTCATAGTTGAACACCTGTTGGGGGATGCACTCTTCATAGTTGAACACCTGTTGGGGGGATGCACTCTTCATAGTTGAACACCTGTTGGGGGGATGCACTCTTCATAGTTGAACACCTGTTGGGGGGATGCACTCTTCATAGTTGAACACCTGTTGGGGGGATGCACTCTTCATAGTTGAACACCTGTTGGGGGGATGCACTCTTCATAGTTGAACACCTGTTGGGGGGATGCACTCTTCATAGTTGAACACCTGTTGGGGGGATGCACTCTTCATAGTTGAACACCTGTTGGGGGGATGCACTCTTCATAGTTGAACACCTGTTGGGGGATGCACTCTTCCTTTGCAACAAGTGCAGCAAAATGTGTGATGAACTCCTCTGCTACTTTAACAGTTGCACTCGCAGCTTTGCCATGCTGCACCACCGAGCGGATGCCAGTTCTCTTCTTGAAATTTTTGAACCAGCCATGACTTGCCATAAAGATATCTTCTGCTGCCTCTTTTGATGTTGCCAGTACTTTCTCCTTGAAGTTGCCATAAATAACATGCGCCTTTTCACATATAGTAGTCTCCGGCAATGTATCTCCTGTGAGCTCTTTCTCCATCACCCACACTAACAGAAGCCTCTCCATCTCTTCATGGATATTTGTCCTTAACTAGGAGAGAATTGTAGTTCCTTTTGCTGGTGTTGCACTTTTTATAGCATCCTTTTGTTTATGGGTGGTACAAATTGTAGATGTACTGTGCGCATACTGCCTTGCCAGTTCAATCACTCATACGCCACTTTCATGTTTTTTTATTTTTTTCTTGCTTTACTTCTATCGACATTGTTCTCTTCTTCTCACCATTGTTCTTTGCACTCACTTTCTTTCGACTTATGATGGTACAAAAAAAAAACTGTAAAGTAATTAGAAACTGTAAAAATGATGCATAGACAATGAATGAGATACGTCTTTACTGTACGGGTAACATGCGAGAAAGAACAAGAAGCTCGTTGAACTGATGCTTTACCCATGTGATATCTCAGAAATTAACTTGCATGTCGGTCAAAAGATGGCCCGGGCCACCCCTCGCATCTAAAAAAAAACTCATAAGCTACTCCTATCTCAAAGTATCACTGTATTTTATGAATTTTTTAAAGATTTCTTTTCATTTTTATTTCTTTATAATAGGTAAATAATAAATATTGTATTGTACTTGGTTCACATATTTTTATGCTAAATTTTATATATTTTTATTGCAAAGAAACATTGCCAAGGGAGTCAAAAAGTGTATACAGTAGTGGCGGTGTGAAAGGAATAACTATTTTTTTTGCAGTCACAAAGGTTAAACTTTACCAAATAATAATTTAAAAAGAATTTTATACATGCCATCATTTTTAATGGCATGTATGAAATAGATTGATTTGATTTCTACGGCTTTTTAAGTTTAGGAGGTAATAATGGTTTAGCGAATAAAATATTACTAATTAACCCATAGATGGTGGAAGAAGTGGTGGATTCATACTTTTCCCAAGGGTATTTGCATGTAAGTGAATAAAACAAAACCAACTGGAATTGGAACTCTACTCTCCAAGTAACAATTCGAAGCCATTATACATGATACCACCTGCACACCCAAGATTATGGCAGCTGATATTCCCATGTGATCACCCATCTAGGTATTGACAGGCTTAACATTGCTTAACTTTAGTGATCGTATGGAAACCATTGTTTCAATGTGATGTGGTTAGTAAGCCTTATAAAATAGAAAAGGGATGAAAGAAAAGAAATGCTTACCTGTTGCTTTTCAAGTTGTCTTTGAAGATCTTTCTTGAGATAGTCCTTGGATATTCTGTCTTCTTTGGGAGCCACTGGGCTCTCCCTCCACTGTGTGAAGCTATCATTTGCCTTTTCTTTGTTCCCGTTGTCTGCTAGGGTCTTTACAGGAAGTGTAGAAGTTTCTGTATTTGCTTCGCTAATTGATTTAAACGAAGGTGGTTCTTCTTTGCTCTGTGGTACAAATGTTTCCAGAGAAATGCAAAACAATCAACAAGGACAAATAAAGCATTAAATAACAAAGGATAAACATAACAACAAATCATTTGCTCTCCTAGCATGGACATGAAACAGTTATGTTCTTTCTACCATTTGGTCTCCTAGCATGGACATGAAACAGTTATGTTCTTTCTACCATTTGGTCTCCTAGCATGGACATGAAACAGTTATGTTCTTTCTACCATTTGGTCTCCTAGCATGGAGATGAAACAGTTATGTTCTTTCAACCAGCTCAAGAGCTAGGTGTTCAAGCCCAGACAACAACTAGAATATCAAATGCTGACCCTGTAAGTAGGCACTCACATTTTCAAGGATTGATGACTCATAATATTCTAGGAATTTAGTTCAGCTCTTTCAGTAATGGTTAGTGGAGCTAGTTGACCATTATGACAGAGTAGTGATTTTTACTACAAACATGTATTTTTATTTTTCATAGCGTTTTGTTTTTGCTTGAGGGGTTCAACAATTAACCCATAGCTGGGACCCTAACAGCTGGATCAGGGTGGACCTAGGAACAGCAGCAATTAAGAGGTGATTCCACACTGCTCAAATCTTCCAATTTCCCAATCAGATGCATTGCTACTGGATGTAGTTCATCATTATACCCAGGACTTGCAACAATCTGCCTCATCCTATGATAAGCATACTGTAAATGCATTGCTAATGATTTTACTATAGGAATGCATTGCAAATGAAGAAGAAAGGGATTGTCAGTGGTCAGGAATGAATGCAAGCATTACTGAGAGAATAGGGCTATTATATGTATAATGTAAATGCATTGCTGATGATTTTACTATAGGAACAGATTGCAAATGATGAAAAAAGGGTTTGTTAATGGTCAATAGTTAAATTAAATATTATTGACAAAATAGACATATTATATGCATAATTATTGCCAATTACCTTTGGATAATGTTTAGAAAGATTCTTCTTAAGTTGGTCAGCTGGTTTTTCCCAAGAGTCCGATTGTTGGGCCTTGTGTACGGGACTGTCTCTCCACTGTGTAAAATTTTGACTTTTCTTTTCTCTTGGCTTTGGCTGATTGGAAATTTCAGAAGCATCTGTACGTTTTTTACTGTACTCATTTAGAGATTTGAAAGACAAAAGATCTTCTTTCATCTTAGATTCAGTTCCCTAATGTAGAGGAAAAAAAAGAAAAGAAAAAAAAGAATTATATACAAATACAAACATTTCATACTATTACTATAGAAACAGCAGCAATGACTTGAAAAAGACTTTCATCAGGTGTCAGTTTGAGTTACAAGGGCTTAAACATTGTGGTGCCTTGAGTTAGAGCAACCTCTAACTTCAGGCAGCACAGTAATAACTCATTATATCACCAGGCTTTTTGTTAGCACAAGAAGGCTAGACCCATGAAGATGCAGTTTCTACTTGTAGCATCTTTTCTGATATAGACAATCCAAGCTAATCCTATTTTGTTAGAAAAATAAATTTATATCATAAAAGAATGATTTTTTATGGATTATCAACCCTTTGTTGGTTATTTAAAACCAAAACATATTTTGGATTGTAGGAGGTTGCTTGCTTACAGTACTCAGTATTCCCAAGCAGACCCTCATCTAAGTACTGGCCATGGTTGACACTGCTTAACTGGTGACCGAATGAGAACTTGTATTTTCAGCACGATTTGACTGGAAGCATATTATAAAAGAAAAATAAAACTATATTTTAAAATTAAGATAACATTACATAATACTATAATGTGATGTCATATATATATATATATATATATATATATATATATATATTATCATCTCTCACCGATAGAACAGGTGTTAAGTATAGATTGTCCGTTATGTAATTTTAAAAATATATTTGGTTATTGCAATGTTGGCACAGTAATATATTATACTGGGATTACAGATTTTTAATTTTGAAAATTATATTTGGCATTTAAAATAAATGGGATTGGTATCTATATGTAAAAAAAAAAATTTAGATTTATTTTAGAGTTGTGAATACTAATTTTTTATTTTTATATTACGTGAAGATTACTCGTTATGAGCCATCTTCAGAGTGGTTATACAGACATTTTAACAAAGATATTCACCATCAAAGATAACATTTTGTTATGTTGACATAGAAGATTGCTATGCGATGATAACGGTCATGGAATAGCAACTAAAAGCTTATTTAAAAAATTTGTTATGACACAATTTCTCAAATTTTATTAAACACACAAATTTGTTTACCTGCACTGATGATGACAAGTTGAAAGCTTGGACCATATTACATAAAGAAATGAACTTTGGACAATTCTTGACTGAATTTCTTCCTTGTTTGAACATAAAAACTAATCAACATCAAATAATGTCATATATATATATATATATATATATATATATATATATATATATATATATATTTATTTATTTATTTTTTTACACTAGATGATAATCAGATGCACCCTAATTATAAAGAGTATGAAAAAGTAATTAAAAATATAATTTGATGATACATCTTACTCAGTGAACCTAACAAACTCCTAAGATTTATCATCTATTATAAAAAAGTTTAAAACATGTAATATATGTCGGTGTTGTGAGTAGGTGACTTTTTTCTTTTTAAAACCATATCTGACAGATTCTTGTTCCATTTAGTGAATACACAACTGTACATACCCATAAATTTGACAGAGTTTGAAATAAAACACTGGAATAATACACTCCCTTTCCCACAGTCTGAACAACTCCTACCCTGGGCTGAACAATAAAATCATAAAATCACACATACACAAATCATATAATGATACGATTTTATTGAGCTGCTTGGAAATTATTCAGTAAGAAATAGTATTTTTCTTCAAAGCTTTTCTTCTTAAAATTTGTAGAAATATTTATTGCTGTGCCAATATTAAAATATACAGGCTGGCTGGCAACAACCCCTGGATAACAGGAAAAGTGTACAAGCTGAAATGTATGCCCCTTTGAAGTGATTTTCATTTAAACTGAATATATTTCTAATAAATGTACAAAATGAGTATCACAAATAAAGGAGATATGCATAAATAAATAAATAAGTGAACTAACAAGACAGGAGACATGCTCATCAACAGGCTACATAAAATTCAAGGACAGAATAATCATATTAGAGAAAGAAAAAATTCTTCAGCACTGGAACGAATATATTGGAGATCTCTTCCATGATGAAAGAGGAAAATACACAGAAATACAGACGAGCTGGAAATACTAAAAACCAAAGTGGAAGCTTCACTTGCCAACTTGAACAGAAACAAAGAGGCAGGGCCAGATGGAATTGTAATAGAGATGCTGGCAGCCTTAGATAATTTCAGAATAGACAAGATTACAGAAATAATAAATTGTTATATTCCAGAGGATGTTTGAAACGAACTCACACGGAATATAACAGTGGCGACGAGGATGTTTGAAACAAATTCACACCAAAATTCAGTGATGTTGAAACAAACTCACTAGAAAAAAAAGATTTGTCAGCTACACGTTTAGGTTACAGTAAGACTTCTGAAAAAGGATTTATCTCTCAAAATATCTTAAAGTAAGTATAATTTTGTATTCATTAACAAGAGAAATTTGAGTTTATTGGAAGGCAAAAAAAACAAATTTGAGTATTTTGTTTGTTATTCTTGTCTGTCATTCAGTTTCTGAAAGACTTGCCGAGTTTTAGTATGGAACAATTAACAGAGCTTACGAAACTGTTGTGCACTAGTGTTCAGCAACAACAACAGCAAATACAACAATTGCAAAACCAACAACAACAACAGCTTCAACTTTCTGAAAAATTAATGACGAAAACCAGAGAAAAAAAAACTGTTTTTTTCTCTGACGAAGGTATTGCAAATTTGTTAACGGAATTTCATTTTGACACCGAAAATGGGATTACCTTCTGGCATATTTCAGAAGATACGAATCTATATTTACAAATAGATGCCAAGACTGGTCAAATGAGGAAAAAGTCACCCTTTTATTACAAAAAATGGGGACAAATGAAAGTACAAAATACTCTAACCTAATATTACCAAAGAAACCGGAAGAAAGAAGTCTTGTTTGAAGAAACAATTAAAACCCTATCAAGGATATTCAAAGTTCAGTGAGTGAAAGCAAAAAAGGTCTCAAACGTAAAGAACAAAGAGAAATGTAAATGTTGCGGAGGATTTAATCCCACAAAATATAATTGCTGGTTTAAAAACAAGGTATGTTTTGAATATGGGCATATGAGACATAAAGAGTCCCAATGCTATAAAAGAAGGAAAAAGACCAGTGAAAAAGTGAATGTGATTCTCTTCAGAAAGGAATTTGAGAATGGCAAGAAACAAAAATATGTCGATGCATGTATAAATGGACATATGGTAACATTTCTTTTGGATTCAGGTTCTGACATTAGTATAATTGACGAGCATGGAGAAAAATAGGTCATCCAAAATTGTCTAACACGGACAAAATTGCCAGAGGTATTTCAGGAAAAACCCTCAAATTTAAGGGTGAACTCAAGTGTAACATTTCGTTTTATGGTAAGACTTTCAGGTCAAAAGTCTACGTACATAAAGGGAACAAGTCCTGTCTTTTCGGCATTGACTGGATCGTACTATTTAACGTATGGGAATTGTCCGTAAACTCTTTTTGTAATCAGGCGAAAACCTGGGAAAAGAAGAAATTAAAACAGACAGAAAAGTTTGTGCATGAATTGAAATACAAATTTTCCAGAGTTTTCTCTGAAGGATTGGGTATGTGTTTGAAAACGGAGATAAAATTTGAGAATTTGAGAAAATGCTACACCGATTTTCAGACCTAAAAGGAATGTTCCATTTTCTTCATTAGATTCTATTAACAAAGAACTAGAGAGATTGGAAAAATTAAATGTTATCTTGAGAGTGGATCCCTCAGATTGGGCATTGCCTACTGTATATGTTAAAAAGAAAAATAATAAAATTAGAGTATGTGCAGATTTTTCAACAGGCTTGAATGATTGTCTAAAAAGTCTGTTGTGGTAGGATCCACCTAATTTGCATAGTGGAGTACAGACGATATAAATATGGTTGGTACCGGGAAGACAGGAGAGGCGAATCAAGAGATTCACTAGAGACTCTGCCCGACTGCGACTTAGTCAACACATTCTCCAGGAACGGTCTTCCCAGGAATATACAAAAGACTATATGTAAATATTGTGTGCACTTTCTTGTTTCAATACATTTTGTTCTAAGTACATTTTGTGTTGCATTATTATTCCATGCATTAGTCAAGTTTCAACAATGGCGACGAAGTAGAAAGAACCATACGGAAAAAAAAAAAAAAGAATTAATAATTGAGTTTTCAACAATTGGCTGAAAAAAAAAATTATTAATTAAAAGTCCAACAGTTAACATAACGACGAAGGATTCTGAACTTCTGGATATGTAGAACTCGTTAAAGGACGACTAAGCATAAAGGAACGTTCACTCAGAAAAATTTTGAAATGTGTCGTAAACAAATAATGGTGATTTTAAATTGAAAAAATTGGCCGACTATAAAACATGCATGGAATTAAAAGGCGCACAAATACACCGTGTCGACTTTGAAAGGTAAAGAAATCTAAAAAATTATTTTTTTTGTTTGTTCAACAATATAGTGACAAATTACCTCTGATAATAAAATCAGAAGTTGTCATTGAACAACGCGAACAAAGTTGAAAATGAAAAGAAAAAAGTCCGACGGCCTCTGTTCACAAAAAAAAAACCAAAAAAAAAAACCAAAGTTGATTATCACGGGCGTGAATGTAAAAGCAAGACATAAAATTAAAAAGTCGTACGTTGTTTTGATTTTCTGGTCAGCTTATATGTTATCCGTGGATACACAAATTAAAAGTATATTCTTTGTTGCATGAACACTATCAGCTAAAGATGGATGAACTATCCAAAGTCATATCTGAATTATTCAAATCCCAGCAGTTGAGTCAACAACGTCAGCATGAACAGTTTGCCTTATTAATAAGGGAACAACAGATAGCACAGCAAAAATATCAAGAAAAGCAAGATGAAAGACTTTTAGAAATTCAAAAGTTAACACTGGAGAAATTAAACAACTATCAGGCAAACGAGGGAAATTCTTCATATTCTAATAACATCATATTTAATTCGCTGGAAACTTTCAACTATGTGCCAGACGAAGAAAAAACGTTTGAAGCGTACTTTAAACGATATGAAGATATTTTCTACACAGACTGTGAAAACTGGTCGAATTCAAGAAAAGTCAGTCTATTACTAAGAAAGCTAGGTACAGCAGAACATAGCAAATTTGTAGATTTTATTCTACCGAGAAAAACAACTGAATTGGAATTCTCGGAAACAGTGAAATTGCTAAAAGAGCTGTTTGGAGCAAATATGTCGCTTTGGCATAAGCGATGGTTATGCATGAATGTCTCTAAATCCGATGATCAGGATTACTTAACATATGCATCTATAGTGAATAGACATTGTGACAATTTCAGATTGGCAGAGATTACGGTTGAAGAATTCAAGTGTTTAATTTTTGCTCAAGGACTGGTATCCAGTAAGAGTGCTGAAATAAGACGTAGAGTTTTGTCTAAACTCGAATCTGAACAAAACCTTACCCTGCAAAAGTTAGCAGAGGAGTGTCAACGGGCCGTAAGTTTAAAGAAAGAGTCTCAAAAAATCGAAGAAGCTGGCATTGCTTATATTAAAAAAATAAAAAAAGACAGACAAATTACCCATCATCAAAAAATTGGAGTAAAAATTCGGCGTATTTTAATAATAGACAAGAAAATAAAAAGAACGAGGATGGAAAAAAGGTCCCACCATATAATTGCAGACGTTGTAACGAAAGACACTGGGAGGTAAATTGCCCATATAGAAATAAGAAATGTTTCGTGTGCCACAAGAATGGTCACAAAGGATCGTGTTGTAAAACGAAAAAATTCAATAGCCGAATTAGACAAACAAATTCGAATATCAAATCAGATAGAGATTTGAGGAAATATGTGACGACTGAAATATTTAAAAAGAATATCAAATTTCAACTCGATTCGGGGACAGATTTAACAATAATGAACTATAAAACATGGAAAATTTTAAAAAGGCCTACAATAACGAAGTCAACAAAACTCGCTCGAACGGTAACTGGAAAGGAAATTAACTTCAAAGGCGAGGTTGTACTTCCCATGAAATTGAACGGGATCGTTAAAAAAATAAAAGTTTTCATTCTGAAAAATGGAGAAAACTTGATAGGTACAGATTTTATTGAAACATTCGAATTGTGGGATAAACTGTTAAACTCATTCTGCAAAAAAGTAGAAAGTAATACGCAAACAAGACAGGACATTAAAGATGAATTAAAGAAAAAGTTTCCGGAAACCTTTACACCTGGTCTTGGAAGATGTAATAAGTTTGAAGCTAAATTTGAATTAAAGGAAAATACTATGCCTATTTTTAAAAAGAAACGTAACGTGCCTTTCGCAAGTGTAGAGAAAATTAACGAAGAACTTGATAGGTTGGAAAAAATGGGAATTATTTCGAAAGTAGAATCTAATTCATGGGCTGCGCCGATTGTGTGCATAAAAAAGAAATCAAACCAAATCAGAGTCTGCATTGATTTTTCGACAGGGTTGAACTCGGTAATTAAGGACTACCATTACCGAGTCCGGAGGAGATTTTTAACAAGCTAAATGGCGGAGTGATATTTTCAAAAATCGACTTATCAGATGCCTATCTCCAAATTCCCGTCGAAGAGGAATGTTCGAAGTTACTAGGGATAAACACGCATAGAGGTTTATTCAAGTACAACAGGCTTCCTTTTGGTATTAAAGTGGCACCAGCCATTTTTCAACCAGCTATGGACGTCATGTTGAATGATTTAGACTTTGCGTGTGCCTACTTAGATGACATCATAGTAAGGAGTGCAAACGTCGACGAACATTGAGAGCACCTCAATCAAGTATTTAAAAAGATTCAGGACTTTGGATTTAAAGTCAAAGAATCAAAGTGCGAATTTGGTTTGGAGGAAATTAAGTATTTAGGTCACATAACCAACAAAAATGGCACATTTCCAGATCCGGAAAGGTCCATTGCGATTAGAGACATGCCGACGCTACAGAGTTTTCTGGGGCTCGCAAACTATTATCAAGCGTTCATTAAAGGAATGTACAATCTAAGAGCTCCGTTGAATGAACTACTTAAAAAAGACAAGGCATGGGAATGGACGGTAGAATGTCAGAAAGCCTTTGATGAAATAAAGAAAATGCTTACGTCTGACCTCTTTTTAACCCATTACAATCCAAAACTTGATATTGTAGTGGCAAGTGACGCTAGTTCATACGGGGTAGGAGCGTGTATTCAACACATAATGCCAGATGGTTCTAGAAAACCAATTGCACATGCTTCGAGAGCATTACTCCCAAGAGAACGAAGTTACTCACAGATAGAAAAAGAGGCACTGAGTATCATTTTTGCCATAACAAAATTTCATAGATACATCTACGGCAGACATTTTATGTTAGAAACGGATCATAAACCTCTGATCACTATTTTTGGTTCAAAGAAAGGGTTACCCGTTTATACGGCAAATCGACTGTTAAGATGGGGAACCATTCTTCTCAATTATGATTTTCACATAAAGCACCTATCATCCAAAAATATAATTCATGCAGATACTTTATCAAGTCAAGAAGAAAGATTTGAACAATCAATTATTGCAAATATCAGAGCAGATTATGAGGTGAAAAGCATGGTAAACAACATTGTAAGAGAGCTACAGGTTACATCAAAGGAAATCAAAAAAGAAGCTGAAAGCGATGATTTCATTTTAGAAATAAAAAGCAAAATGGTAGCAAATGACCAAAAAGTGCAGGAGATTTATTCAATATGTGACGGAATTTTATTATATGGTGAGAGAGTAGTAGTACCAAAAAGTTGCAGAAAAGAATCCTACGGGACTTTCATATGGGTCACCTGGGGATTAATAGAACAAAAAGCTTAATGCGAAGCTTTGTATATTGGAAAGGAATGGATGTGGATATCGAAAACATGGTTCATCGATGTAAAGGGTGTGCGTTAGCAGCTAAGGCACCACCTATAGTACACAAACCATGGCCCAAGACGGATCATCCGTGGACAAGATTACACATTGATTTCGCTGGTCCAGTAGAAGATTATTAATACTTAATAGTGGTAGATAGTTTTACAAAATGGCCGGAAGTACTACGCTGCAAAAAGCCTACGTCCAATACCACAACAACTTTTTTGCATGAACTATTTGTACGGTTTGGTGTGCCAGAGTGTATTGTGAGTGACAATGGTACACAATTCACTTCTGAAGAATTTAAGGAATTTTGTGAGTTATATCAAATTAACCACATAACGACGCCGCCGTATCATCCGAGATCCAATGGACTCGCAGAAAGATTTGTCGATACGTTAAAGCGCGCTCTGAAGAAAGCCTCAGGAGTTCCAACGGAAAAGGCGCTTCAGCAATTCCTACAAGTATACAGAATCACGCCAAACCAGAGAACATCATCAAACATGGCACCAGCTGAACTAATGTTCGCTAGGAAAATTAAGTCAGTGTTTGACAAGCTTTTGCCGCGAAAAAATAGAGTAAAGAATACTATGTATACAGCTAGAAAAAGATACACCGCTGGAGAGAAGGTGTTTTTCAAGTGCTACAGAAACAACGTTGAGTTCTGGGAGCGAGGCATAGTGGACAAGAGAATTGGTGACCTGATTTACATAATTAAAGGGCCGAAGAATACTCATAAAAGGCATCAGAACCAACTTAAAAAATGTTACGTTCTAGAGCATGAAGAAAGTATACCAGATGAGGAGGAAGATCCCATTGATGTAATGTATGATATTTTTCAAGTAGAACCTCCACAGAATACTCCTGAACCGAGAAGATCCGGTAGGAAATGAAAGTTCACGAACCCATTGGACGTGAATCCAAAACGGAAAAGATATTAAAATTAAGCGGATTGACATATACATATGAAGTATGCAAATGGGATCTACAAAGAAATAGCCATAATCATCATCCCATATAGGAAGCCAGTTGAAATCCAAAAGGGATTCCAAGGCTTGGGAGGGGGGTGTTGTGGTAGGATCCACCTAATTTGCATAGTGGAGTACAGACGATATAAATATGGTTGGTACCGGGAAGACAGGAGAGGCGAATCAAGAGATTCACTAGAGACTCTGCCCGACTGCGACTTAGTCAACACATTCTCCAGGAACGGTCTTCCCAGGAATATACAAAAGACTATATGTAAATATTGTGTACACTTTCTTGTTTCAATACATTTTGTTCTAAGTACATTTTGTGTTGCATTATTATTCCATGCATTAGTCAAGTTTCAACAAAGCCACAGTTAGCTGCTTTCCTCACCCGAGGACATTTTCTCAAAATTAAATGGGGGTAAAATATACTCTAAAATTGATTTGTCAGATGCATACTTGCAAGTCAAAGTCAACAAAGAGTGTTCCAAGTATTTGACAATTAACACACATAAAGGACTATTTAAATTAAACTGACTACCTTTTGGTTTAAAGTCGTGCCGTCACTTTTTCAACAAATCATGAACACAATGCTTGTGGGGTTAGAATTTGCCATTGGCTACCTGGATGACATCTTGGTGAAAAGCAAAAAAAATGGATGAGCATAAAAGACACATAAGGACCATCTTCAAGAGAATTGAAGAATTCAGATTCAAAGTGAACCCTCCAAAATGTGAGTTTTTTATGGAACAAATTAAGTATCTCAGGCAGATTGTCAATAAAGATGGCAGAAAACCAGATCCACGGAGAACCGAAGTCATAAGAAATATGCCTGTCTCAGATAACGTGGTAAAATTGCAGTTTTTTTAGGGTTTGATGCAATATTATGCAATATACATTCCAAAGATGTATGAAGTAAGAGCACCGTTAAATGAATTGTTGAAAAAGGGGGTTAAATGGTGTTGGTCCAAAGACTGTGAAAAAGTCTTTAAAAAAATTAAACATTGTCTACTGACTGATTTAGCATTGGCACACTATGATCCAGAAAAAGAAATCATTGTTGCTTCGGATGCTAGTGAACATGGAATCGGAGCAGTGCTACTTCATAAATACATAGATGGTTCAACAAAAGCCAATTGCACACGCTTCAAGGACTCTTTTGCCAGCAGAAAAGAATTACAGTCAGATCGAAAAGGTAAGTTTAGCAAACATTTTCTCAGTTAAGAAATTTCATCATTTTCTTCATGGTAGAGTGTTTACACTACAAACTGATCATAAGCCGTTACTGACTATTTTGGGATCGGAAAAAGCGTATTCCAACTCATTCTGCAAACTGATTACAATGGTGGGGCGTAACATTACTGAATTACCATTTTAAAATGGAGTACATCTCATCGATAAACTTAGGTAATGCAGATGGACTGTCAAAGTTAATTCCAAAATATAATGAAACTTTGGAAGAAACGGTAATTGCGGCTTCAAAGGACGAACACGAAATATCACATTTAGTGTGTAATACTGTTTGGGAAATACCGGTGACACTGGAAGACATAAGGAAAGCAGCAGAAAATGATGATTTTTATTAAAAATATGTAAAAACAAGACAGGATAAATGAAGGGAATAAAAAGGGAGTAAAAATTTCTCCGTATTCGATCTGCGAAAATATGCTAATGTACACAGACAGGGTGGTGATGCCACAGGCATTACAGAAAAAGATCTTAAAAGAATTTCATACGGGTCACCCTGGCATATCTCATATGAAATCTCTTATGAGAAGTTACGTTTTTTGGCCACGAATGGATGCAGGCATAGAAAATGTGGTGAAAAACTCCAGAGGGTGTCAGTTAGCTTCAAGAGCATCACCAGTTAAAACACAATCATGGCCAGAAACAAAAGAAAATATTAGAAGCTAAATTTTTCTAGAGGAAAATTTCAGCTCGTGGACAGGGTGGTGGTGGTGATGTAATGGAATAACCAGTCACCTTCATGAATGGTTACACTATAGGTAGTAAGTACCTATAAAGTCGACCATCTACAAGAGACTCAGGAGTGAAGAGTGAGACGACGCAAGCATGCCCAATGCACTCGCTACTAGATTGACCTTTGTGTATAACTGTACCGTATTTCATATTGTACTTGTTGTGTACAATAAACCTTCTTCTGGTATCCACCTGATGTTATGTATTTATTCCTTAGCACGGAACATGACAGTGGTGACGAGGATGTTTGAAATGAACTCACACGGAATATAACATAAATGAAATCTACAACAGTGGTGATATACTAATGAGCCACATAAGAAAACTCATCATCCGAATTCTGATGAATAGAGCGTGCAGCAGAATCAGACCAAAGATAAGACAAGAACAGCGTGTGTTCGTTAAAGACACCAGAACAAGGAACGCGAGATTTATGCTCAGAATATTATCGAAAAGACCAATACAAAAGCAGAAGACCATGTACTTGTGTTTTATAGACAATGCAAAGGTGTTCGACAAAGAATGCCGTAAAGATCAAATTAGAGCTGCTCAGCAACCGTGATATATTTGGGAAAGACATTAGAACAATCGAAGACCTCTATTGGCAGCCAACTGCCTGCATACAGATAAAAAATGAGTTCTGTCGACATACAAAAATAGTAAGGAGTGTAAGACAAGGACGTGTCTTCTCACTGGACTTATTCAATCTATACAATGAGGCAATTCTGAGAGAACTAGAAATCCTACCAGGAATCATCATTGGTGGCCACAATCTTAAAAACACACGATATGCAGATGACACAATGCTGATGGTAGATACTGAAAGGAAACTACCAAAGCTCCTAATGAAGGTAGTGAAAGAGAGCAAGAATAAGGGACTAAGCATAAATTACAAGAAGACAGAATGCAAAAAGATCCGCTGAAAATGCAATTCATAAGTTGGAGACACTAAAATCAAGCAGGTACGGAAATCTAAATATCTGGGAAGTATTCTAACAGAGGATGGAAAGTATGACACTCAGATCCAAAGACATATTGGGATGGCCAAAGATGTATTCCAAAAGCTAAGCAGAGTATTAAGAGACAGGAAACAAAGAAGAGAGTAGTGAACTGTTATGTAATATCTGTCCTCCTGTATGGCAATGAATGCTGCACAATCTCCTCAAAGATGAAGGAGAGACTTGAAGCAACAGAAATGTGGTTCTACAGAAGGATGCTGCGGATACCATGGGCGGAATATATGAGGTTTTGGAGAGAATGGTGTGATAGACGTGACAGTGACTTACCAGGAACAAAATGAATTCGCTGCCTCGCGTGTTGAACCATTCTCTGAGAGTCGGACGCGCGTGCGTACGCCTACTACCATTTTCATGCAGCAGGCTTATTTGCATAAGAGAACAACGTTACCTGTTAAAAAACGAGGCGAGTTGTCATGGCAGACCACTGCTCTTCTAGGCTTCGGTGAGACTAGATGTATTGCTGAAAGAAAGCGACATCAATTTCTGGACAACCAACAAATGGAAACAAAGAGGAACCATACTTAACATCAGGAAGAGGTAGCTGAAATTTCTGTGACACATAATGAGAAAGGAGGGCTTGGAAAATCTGATACTCACAGGGCAGATAGAAGGAAAGAAGTACAGGGGAAAGCAATGTGTGACATACTTAATGGGCTTGAGCAAGTGGATGGCAGAGCAGGGTCTGGGAGAAATAACAAAAAGACAGAATTTATTAAGAGCTATAAAGAGACAGGAGGAGGTGGAGGGCCATGATCACCTATGTCCTGAAGGGTCACAGCACATAAAAGAAGTGTTGGTACAGATTTGATATTTTTAATAGCAAAAAATACTGATACTTCAATACCAGTTTTCATCCTAAATAAAAACTAACCTGAAATGAAATTGAACAGAGTTGAATATCTACATTTGGCACCTTTCATTATTTGGGCCAATTTATGCATCCTCTCAGCAGATGCAGAAAGAATACAGCAATCAAAAAGGTAAGACAATAAATAATTCCTTCTCACCTGGGGCTTAAAAGTACGATAAATACACCATTTCTTCTCTTGGGTTCGAGCATGACACCGCATCAAATGTCTTAAAAAAAGGATAAAAAGAAAAAAAGAAAAAAGGAAAAGATAAAAAAAGATAAAAGATAAAAAAAGATAAAAGATAAAGATAAAAGGTAAAAGAAGATAAAAAAGAAAAAGATATAAGATAAAAAGAAAAATATAAAAAAAAAGAAAAAAGAATGAAAAGAAAAAAGAATGAAAAGAAAAAAGAATGAAAAGAAAAAAGGTAAAAAAAAAAGTGATTTTTATGTAAATTTTCATTCTTTCCATTGTTTGTAGTTGGGAAGAATGGATTTGGCTGAAAAACTTGTATCTAATTTAACAAACTGAAGCAACATCATTCATTCTGCATTGAGTAATCAGAGGAGGAGCTGGGGGGGGGGATAAAGTCAGCAAATTCAAAACTGAAATTCTTTAAAGGAAATATTCTCATGTATCCCTATTTTTAACATTTAATTTTTCTGACTGTAATTAACAAACTGTTGTAAATATACAACGGGCTCCTTTAACCGGCTTTCAACCGACCAGTTAATGACTATCCCATATTCTGGTGGTTTACACTAAAAACTAGGAGATGTCCACTGCATGTTCACAAAGAAGGAAAAAGATGACAACACCATGGCAAGTTATGAGAACTTGAACCCCATTTCCAATATATTAAGGTGTTTTATTTGGGGCTTTGATTGCTTGTATATTAGGTAAGTGAAGCTTGGGACAACTTCTGCCAAGTCAGTCGAACAGATCAGCTCTTTCTTACTAGTATACCTCTACCCATTTTAATTTCTCTGGCAATACAAATGGATGGTATCAGAACTAGCCAAGAAAGAGTTTGTCTCCCACCAAGGGCAGACTAGAACTAAGTTCCTCAATTTCAATGTTAACCTTTACCACACTAATTTCTTTCTAGAATTGTTCCTCCTGCTACTGCATTTTTTTTTTTTTGAGGGTGCAAAAACAAACACCTATTGTTTTAAAATTGTTATAACTTTCTTTGTATTGTGTTTATAGATTTTGTTTTTTGTATACTAATAAAAGAATGAATAAGTAATATTTTAATGCAATGCATTATGTAATTGAGTAAAGCCTTCAAAATCATCAACAAAGTCTGGATCAATGAAAATCTCCTGAATAAAGGCTTCATTGGATGATAATGTGTCCATTTTTGTAGAGGTGCCTGTTATTTTGTAGTTAATTAAAAAATGTTGGACAGAGAGTGCTTCTTGGCATTTGGGCATTTTGGTGAGTTTTCATTTTTTAGGAGGAAGGGGTGGGTTATGTGGGTGTGTCTGATTTTGATTCTTCTAAGTGTGACATCATCTTTTCTTGATTCTCTTGAGTAAAGACATTGTACAGTCAGTGTGGGTTTTATTTGATGTAGTTTATGTCTGTATTCCATGATTTTTGCTATTGGTTGAGGATGTAAGAATTAATTGTGGCTTTGAAGTCTTTAAAGGGGATTTTTGAATTTGATATGTTAATTCAGAGAGATTCCTTGGCTGTGTCATCAGCCCTGCTATTTCTTCAGAGGAAATGACCATGATCATAAAACATTATAATTGGATGCAAATAAAGAGAACTTCTCTTTAACAAACATCATCAAGGACACTTGGCCTAGTGTATAAAAGCGTTGGTTGAGTAATCAAAAAAATGACTTAACCCAAAGAGTTGTGAGTTCAATACCTGGCTACAGCAGAGGTGAACAATAAAAATTGGAGAGTTACTAAAGGGAACTGAAACAGAGATATCCCAAAAATGTATGGCATGTGTAATTAGAACAATCTACCTCTGTGGACTAAATAAAGAGTTTGGTTCGAAATTCCAGTGTATATTGCCTGAAGAAGGCCAGAGCGTACAATAACTGAAACATATGGCAATAAAAATGAAGACAAGAGTCTGAGCAATGTAGTGTAAATAGTTCTAATCACATAGGTTTTACTTTATCACTAAGACTCTCAAGTCAATATCTTGCAAAAAAGTTGACTGATATTAACGAGCTATCATTGTAGAGACAATGCCACAGTTCTACATCATCTAGAAAATGCTGTTAACGATAGACTTTTTTGCACGATTTTTTGCGACAAATTTTTTAGTATAATAACAATTTTTACAACTTGGAAATAAATTTGGGAATAATCAAAATTAATTGTGAAATCCAGCGAACATCACTAAAAGTCACCCATGAAATAAAAATAAATGTTTGTATGGAATGTAAGGACCTATACACATCAAATTATCTTTAAATTAAGTGGCAGCAGCAGAATTATCGTTGGACATTTAAAAGGTAGGCTTAAAAATTAATGCAATACTTAAATGCAGCGATCATTTGTGAGTTCTGTAGTTAATTGTTGCCAATTGCATATGGCAGCAGTATAAAAAGAAATCTCTGCCAACAGAGGACCAGATTGCAATCAAAAGAGCCAAGTCTGCAGCGAAAAGAAAGTCTTGTGCAAATGAAAACCCAGATCAAATGACAGCCAGGAGAGCTTCAAATGCTGATTATATGCAAAAACTTAGGGACTCCCAAACTCCTGAACAAGCTGAAGGCCCAATCAAGAGCCCTCCACAGGAGCTAACTTAAATGCTGCCCAATAGGTCAGCTTTTAAACCAGTAGAAAATAAATTGCAATTAATTTAAAAACATTCAAACCTCATTAAAATACATTTTTTTCTTAAAAAAGCAAAAAAAAAAGGAGACTGAAGATTTAACAAAAAATAAACATTTTATGCATTGACATGAATTTCATATGTAAACTTAAAATCTTTGAGAAAGTCTATGTCAACATGCAACAGTGAAACATTTTTAAACAGATTATTTTTGAAGATTAGACCAACACTGTAAAGGTGGATTATCTTTTAAAATCAGTGCAAGTATTTTAATTTGAGCCTGTGGGGATTGCATACCCCCCCCCAAAAAAAAACAAAAACAAAACACAATAAGATAAATACAAAAATAAAAAAAGAACAATCTCCCAGGATGCTCCTTGACAGGATGAACAAATGGCGCATGCACAAATAAAGAAGGGCTTCCTGGTGCCAAAGACAAACAAGAAGAACTGTTCTCTTTTCCTCTGAACTTTCAATGGTTGAACATGTGTCTCTTGCTCGGGAAGGCATTTCCCTTCAACAGACCGTTGTTACTGTAATAAAGCTCCTAAATCCATTTCCAGTGTCTCTGCCTCCTTCTTCCCTTTGTACCTTTGATTATTTCAGGAACAACAAGAATTCAACGCGGATTTGGAGTTTGAACAGAATAACCCAAAGAATAAAACTTTTTGAAAACTCCAAAAGCCTTTACAAGCTAACAAAACAAAAAAATAATTCTGGATGTGAAAAGATGATGCATCATCTTTAAAATTATCATTTAATCGATGCTCCCTGATCTTCTGCCCGTGTGTGACTTTACATACATATATGTAATGTATATGTCTGTGTTATGAGTGAGTCACTGACATCTGCTTGTGCCATTTAATGTCCTCACATGCCATGCATAATTTTGAAATGAGACATTGAAATAACCAGATTCCCTTCTTCCCACTCAGTCTGAACAACACCATCCTGGAGCTGAGCAATAACATCATAAAGGTTGAAAACAAAAAAAGAAAGTTAATTTTCTTTAAAACTTAAAAAAACAGATATTCACAAAATTTTTATTGAACTTTTTGGAAATTATGTGGGAACAAATAGAATTACATTTTAAACTTTTTTTTTTTTTTGATTTTGTAGAAATATTTATAAGCATGTCATATATATGTACACATGACAATGGTAATATTAGCAGTTTCCTTATTAAGGAAACATTTGGCATTATTTGACCAAGCAGTCAGTACTACTTTTGAGTGAAATTTACAAAATGTTATAATTTTTCAGGAAAATAGTCCAGCAGCTGTTATTGCTCTTTCCAGTATTGATGGGAATTTCCTTCCTAACCTTTTATTTGAATTAGTGTGGAACATCAACACCTTGATTCTGTCATTATTTTCTCTAGGAGTTACATACGCTATCCATTTTAGTTGTTGCTGCTGTTGAAAGTCCTCAAGAGATATAGTTTCTGACATTTAGTACAGTTACACAATCTGAATGAAACTGCAATGGGCATTTGTGTCATGAGGGCTAATTTTCCTTTCTGTCTGGCAACAACCCTTGTGTAACAGGAAAAGAGTATAGACTAAAATGTGTTGCCCATTGAACTCATTTTTACAACTCCCTTTGTATTTTAACTGCATACATTTTGTAATAAATATTGTGCTTTAGATGTACAAATAATTTAGATTTGAAATTTGATCAACATGCTGTCATTGAAGCAATAGGTACCATACTAGTTTTACTAGACATGGAAAATTTAGAACAATAAAACTTTTAAGTACATTTTCGCAATGCAAGATAATTTAAAAAATAGTCCTACTTACTGTTTTTCTTGTGTTTTGGGATTTTCAAGAACTGCTTGAAGGTCCACCATTGTATCTGGATGCACAGGACAGTTGAGAGGTTTCAAACTTCAAGAGAAAATTATGAAAGAAAATTTTTTTAACTTTGTATTTTTTTCATATCTTTTCATTTAACTTTAAGACTAAAGTAGCTAGGGGAAAAAATACAATAACATAAAAAACACAGACACAAAGGGAAAGATATTTTTTAAGGATTAGCTATAAAACATCATGTCAAATGTGTGTCCATTTGTTTGTTTAGGTGAAAAGGATGGTTATTCCCTTGAGGCTGCTACTTTTGACTCCCCTGGCAATGTTTATTTCTACGATTGTAAAAATATGTGGACCAAGTACAGTGTGATATTTATCATTTAGCTTTTATAAAGATTTATTATTTACCATTTTCATAAAGAAATAAATTTGAAATAAAATCTTTTTATTCAAAAATTTATTAAAAAAATTACAAAATTATCAAAACATGTAAACCACCTACAATGCAATACTTATTATTTACCATTTTATAAATAGCCATGAAAACAAGTTTTTTTTATTCACCCTAATAAATAAATACTGTTTAATGTTTTTGTTAATTTTTAAGAATAAAGAAAATGCATAAATTCACTTTCATATGTTTGGGTTTTAGTTAAATTCTAAATCATCACATTTTAAAAACAAACTTTGCCAAGGGTGTATACAATAATAGTGGTATCAAGGGAATAACTGTCCTTTCTGACACACTAATTAAGGTTAAGCATTTCCAGTACGTATTCATGTGTAGTGTGTCTCAAACATGTAGACCTGGTAGCGCTCATTCCCCTCCAATTTAAACCACAACCAATGTTCTCCAGCCTGAAGGCTCCCCTTGGTCAAACACATGGTCTTTGATTAATTGTACCTTTGGTATTGAAGAATGATTTCTGCTTAGAATTCATATGGTTAATAACATGGTGGTTAATTTGTTTTTTGTCAATATAATTTATGTAAAAGTTGGTGCTATATATTTTTAAGATGGAAAGTTTGGTTTGGTTTATTTTGTTTTACGGCATATCAACCTCAATCGGTTATTTAATGCCGACAACATTTTTAGGATAGATTTGTATGAATAGAATATGTATGCTTTGGTTTAGATTGGTTTGGTTTAATTTGTTTTACGGCATATCAACCTCAATCGGTTATTTAATGCCGACAACATTTTTAGGATAGATTCGTATGAATAGAATATGTATTCTTTGGTTTAGATTGGTTTGGTTTAATTTGTTTTACGGCATATCAACCTCAATCGGTTATTTAATGCCAACAACATTTTTAGGATAGATTTGTATGAATAGAATATGTATTCTTTGGTTTAGATTGGTTTGGTTTATTTTGTTTTACGGCATATCAACCTCAATGGGTTATTTAATGCCAACAACATTTTTAGGATAGATTTGTATGAATAGAATATGTATTCTTTGGTTTAGATTGGTTTGGTTTATTTTGTTTTACGGCATATCAACCTCAATGGGTTATTTAATGCCGACAACCTTTTTAGGAGAGATTCGTATGAATAGAATATGTATTGATTGGTTTGGTTTATTTTGTTTTACGGCATATCAACCTCTATGAGTTATTTAATGCTGACAACATTTTTACGATAGATTTGTATGAATAGAATATGTATTCTCTGGTTTAGATTGGTTTGTTTTATGTCATATAAACCTCAATGGGTTATTTAATGCTGACATTTTTAGGATAGATTTGTATGAATAGAATATGTATTCTTTAGTTTAGATTGGTTTGGAATATTTTGTTTTACGGCATATCAATCTCTACGAGTTATTTAATGCCGACAACATTTTTAGGATAGATTCGTATGAATAGAATATGTATTCTTTGGTTTAGATTGGTTTGGTTTATTTTGTTTTACGGCATATCAACCTCAATGGGTTATTTAATGCCGACAGCATTTTTAGAATAGATTCGTATGAATAGAATACGTATTCTTTGGTTTAGATTGGTTTCGTTTATTTTTTTTTACGGCATATCAACCTCAATGGATTATTTAATGCCGACAACTTTTTTTATTCCTGGTAATATTTTGTTTTGTCAAAAATCTGTTTCTGGTAATATGCCGACATCATTTTTAGGATAGATTTGTATGAATAGAATATGTATTCTTTGGTTTAGATTGGTTTGGTTTATTTTGTTTTACGGCATATCAACCTCAATGGGTTATTTAATGCCGACAACATTTTTAGGATAGATTTGTATGAATAGAATATGTATTCTTTGGTTTAGATTGGTTTGGTTTATTTTGTTTTACGGCATATCAACCTCAATGGGTTAATTAATGCCGACAGCATTTTTAGGATAGATTTGTATGAATAGAATATGTATTCTTTGGTTTAGATTGGTTTGGTTTATTTTGTTTTACGGCATATCAACCTCAATGGGTTAATTAATGCCGACAGCATTTTTAGGATAGATTTGTATGAATAGAATATGTATGCTTTGGTTTAGATTGGTTTGGTTTAATTTGTTTTACGGCATATCAACCTCAATGGGTTATTTAATGCCGACAACATTTTTAGGATAGATTTGTATGAATAGAATATGTATTCTTTGGTTTAGATTGGTTTGGTTTATTTTGTTTTACGGCATATCAACCTCAATGGGTTATTTAATGCCGACAACATTTTCAGGATAGATTTGTATGAATAGAATATGTATTCTTTGGTTTAGATTGGTTTGGTTTATTTTGTTTTACGGCATATCAACCTCAATGGGTTATTTAATGCCGACAACATTTTTAGGATAGATTTGTATGAATAGAATATGTATTCTTTGGTTTATATTGGTCTGGTTTATTTTGTTTTATGGCATATCAACCTCAATGGGTTATTTAATGCCGACCACATTTTTAGAATAGATTCGTATGAATAGAATACGTATTCTTTGGTTTAGATTGGTTTCGTTTATTTTTTTTTACGGCATATCAACCTCAATGGATTATTTAATGCCGACAACTTTTTTTATTCCTGGTAATATTTTGTTTTGTCAAAAATCTGTTTCTGGTAATATTTTTCCTTCAAAATTGTATTGCTGGTAATAGTTAACTATTTGCCCATAAATGAGACCCTAACAGGTGCTACCACTCTGGGTCAGGATGGACGTGGGAACACCAGCAATTAAGAGGTGGTTCCACACTCCTCAAAACCTCCTGATCAGAGGCCTTGCTACTGGATGTAGTTTATCGTCTTATCCAGGATGCGGATGTAGTTTAACATCTTACCCAGTACGATAAGATGGAAAGGATATAACATAAAAATATTTCAAGTAAAAAAAGAAAAAAGAAAATTACTCACTCCACTGGTTTAACAAACTGGCATCTAGATTCAGGAATACTGCAGATGTAAAAACTTTTCCCTTGCGTTAGACCTTTTCTGGTCCCAGTCTTTAAAAAACATGGTTTTTCTGAAAAAGGACAAAAAATGTCTATTGCAGCATTTTCCAAATGGTGGTTTCTGATCCTTCAGTGGGTAATGAGATAAATAAAATGGGTCATCACAAACAAAACAAAAAAGAAAAGAAAAATATCCAAGTGCAAAGTGCAGCATATAAATAACTCTAAATGTTACACAGCACTCATAAGTCAGCACTAGTATTTCAGAGATAAGCTCGTATTATATATATATATATATATATATATATATATATATATATAGTTGGATTGATGTGAGTTTGTGATCCTGGATTTCATGCTATTTGTGATCGTCAGACAAACTGATTTATTTTTAAATTTTGGATTTATATATGGTTGCGTATATCAGTGTTTTTATGGAACACCACGCAAATGCACGCAAACATACATACCCGCACGTTCACTCACTGGAGCTCACACAAACAAACATATATGAACAGTACGGGAATGCGCATCCATGTCTCATTGCATATATGCGTATGCAAATGGTCGCTGTATTCAATGTTGGATTGTGTAGCGAACATCTTTCGTCATTTATGGTATCAGCACGCAGACTGTTCGTCATATATATATATGTGAATACAAGAATAAATAGGCTATCTTCTAGCCAAAAAATCTTTAATGATAATAAATTTATATACAACCAGGCCCTCAAATAGTGGTTTTAAACAAGAATTAAACTTTAATGGAGAACTAGTAAATCAGAATAATAATAGAACTAAAAACAGAAAGAGGAAGGTAATATGGTTTAACCCACCGTATTGCAGGCTCTCTAACATTGATATAGGAAGTTTCGTAACCCCACCTGCAATTGTAGGAATAAAGACAATTGTCCAATTGGGGGAAAATGCATGTATGAAAATGTAGTATTCGAGGCAACTATCTTCTCCGAAGAAAATATCAACCAGAAAAAAAGATATATAGGTATATTCGCTGGTGATTGGAAGCAACGTCTATACAACCATAGACACTCTTTCAGATATAGACACCTAAAAAATCAAACTTCCTTATCCTTATCTAAACACGACTGGGATCTGGTGGATAAGGGACTAACTCCACATTTTGAATGGAGATTCTTATCAAGAGCTAGAACCCCTAACAACTTCCGCAATCCGTGCGATCTATGCATTGCGGAGAAAATTTTTATTATAAGAGATAAGAATCAAGATGAGTTGCTAAATCTTCAGAGTGAGATAATTTCCAAATGTAGACATAAAAAACGATTCAAAGCATAAACAAGGCTTTATAACGTGTTGTCACCTGTGACAGTTCCATCTTTGATCAATAACATCGGACATGACATTAAAATGAAATGACTATTATGATTGTATCATGGTGTATATTTATGTGATGCTATATATATATATATATATATATATATTTTTATTTTAATCATTTAATTTGGTTTGGCAAACTTTATTCGTGTGTTGATATATGTGTATGTGGGTATGTAGGCAATAGGTTTCCCTGATATCTGATAGTTTTCTAATAGTTATATTTATATACCTAGGTATATATGTAAACTTAAGAGATAGATACGCGTTAATCACCCTGCAGGTTTATAATATTTTTACTATTGTTAACGTTTTCTTCCTCAGTGTTCTTGAAGTACAAATTATATTAATATAAGTCCACTCATCTAATCTTATATGTTAGATGTATATATGGATGGACGTGGTTCTTTAATTAATTTTTTAAAATTTCCAAAAACTTTTTTTAACATTTGCCTTTTAATATATATATATATATATATATATGTGTGTGTGTGTATCTATATATATGTGTATGTATGTAGGTGTGTGTATATATGTGTATGTTTAAGTATGTATGTATACATATGTGGGTGTATGTGTATGAGTATGTGTATATGTATAGTTAGATGGATAGATAGATACGTTGTATATTTGTTTAGATGAGTGTGTGTTGGTAATTGTATGGAGATGTGTAAGGTTTTATGTATATATGTTTAAGTGCATGTATGTGTATGTCTGGATGTATATGTGTGTAAATGTGTATATATATATATATATATATATATATATATATCTATATATACATATATATATGTATATTTATGTGTATACACACCTATATGTATGTACATGTAAATATAAATATGTTGTTGTGCATGTGTATATACGTATGGTTTTGGGCATAGATATAATAAATTAGTTTAAATAATCGTTATTTTTTAGTAATAATAGATTAGATGGAATAATCGTTATTTTTTATATGTTTATATTTAATTTGTAAACTGTAGTTGACATTACTTTTGTCAAATTTTCTTGATTGCACAGCAGCCCTTTTTGATATGTCCATCGCTTTTAGTTGCTCCCCCCTTCTCTCCCTCTCTCATCTTCTGATTTTTAAGTTCAGATTACATCGTCTTATTGTGCGTAGTGTCCACAAATGTATATAATCATTTCCGGTGTCTGTCTTTAATTTTATTACGGTCAACAATTCAGTGATGAATTTAGACATCGGAAAATATTCATATTTATCCATGTTTCACTCACTTAAACCGTCTTTTACCTCCCCTCTTTTAAAACTTCTATCTCTTAAACTTTAGTCCCCACTTTCACCTTTAGGCCTTCCTGTTCTTCTCTCGTCTGTTACCCCCCTCTATAGCTCTCATTTAACACTCACATTTGTCTCCCCACACTCTCATACATACACTCTCAATAAATTTTATCTTTTTATCCCCGGAGTTGTTTTTTCCGATTTCTTTTTGAATTTGTAGGTCTGATGAATTGGATCGTAATTACGATTCCAATGTAATAAATCATAACCATGGAATATTAGTGTTTAAGCTTTTTTTTATTATATTCTTACTCCGTCCTGGATATTGAGTTTTACCTGGATTCTATCCTCTTGGAAATTTTTTTTATATATGTATGTATGTGTATATATATATGTATGTATATTTTTTAAAAAAAATATGATTCCTTCGCTACATAAGAGTTCTCATGTTTCAAAAGCGAGAGCCGAGACCCCTAATATAATTTTTGAAATTAAGTTGAATTAAGGTGTCTGGTCACGCTTCCTCGTCAAGCGAGAATTTGGGGATAAGCTATCTTGTGTTTAGCGCGTGTTTATAAGTATGGTCTCTTGCAACATTAGTTTACTATGGAAACGGCTAGGGTTGGCTATATTGGTTAGGTGGTCTAAGAGTTAAGAATTAATTTTTATCTACAGACCAGTCCCCTTCGAAAAGTTTATGTCAGGTTATATTGGGGTGCCTATTTCAAGTCAGATAGTAGGAGTGGACGTCTAGTTGGTCAAAAAGGCATTTTTATGGCCTTGCCGCAGGTCGTTAAGTATCGAGAACATTCTGTTTCATTATTATCTGTCTATTAATCTGTTTATTTATTTGTTTATTCAAATGGCTATATATCCCCCCCCCCGACTCCACAAAGGGTTTTTCTATTTAATGATTGGGCTGAGCTTTTAAGGCTTTTATTAAACTATAGAATTTATTTGTTTATATTTTTTTATTAATTATTTAATGCGAAAATTTGTTGATGTCGGCAAAAAACCGTTAACTCCTGTCTATGGTTTAATAACTTTTCATTATTTAGAAACTTAGTGATGTGTAGTTTTTCATGTAGGCATAAAGGGCATGGGTCGTCCCCGGTTTTACAAGTTCTTGTTCTATTTATTATTTTCCATTTTACTTTAGGATTTACCAGACATTTAGCCAAGCCGCACTACTAACAAAGTATTCACTGAAATGGTTAATTATCTTTGGTTGACTTTTACTACTTTGTTCTTGTTAAGTATTTATTTGCAGTTGTAATTAAATATTGTTTTATCTTAATGTTGAAGACTTGAGTTATACTTAATAATTAATGGCCACCATAGGTTACAAAAGAACCCATCAAAACATTAGTTTTTATCAACTGTCTTTGTGAGCCTATAAATAGAGACAGCAAAAGAATTTTTTTTTTCTGTAGCTCCATGTCACATAAAACACCTGACTTCAGGTATATATATATATATATATGTATGTGTATATTAACCACTAATATTATCTATATATATATATATATGTATGTGTATATTAACCACTAATATTATATATATATATGTATGTATATATGTATGTATATAGTTTATTCTCATTGAGCTTATGTATCTTGTTCATCAGACATCAAACTTGTTGTGGCCTCTGCCTGAGTGATGCCAGTTCTGTCTCATAAAGAGACTTTGCACCAAAACTTAACTACCAAGGTGTGCAGTGTATTCTTCTGTGGCTGGTGAAAGCCGTTATGATTGTTGAATAATTCAGTTGCATCTGAAGTCAGGGCTAAAAGCAGATTTCTGAACTCAATGTTGAAGTCAAGTACTGGTACATTCTTTCTGTGGTAGTAAGATGATGTTTTGTATTCATTTGTAATCTCGGAATTTTTGGTGAGTTGGCTGTTTCTTCAGCAAAATCTAAGAATGGGCTTATATTCATACAAACATGCAATTCCAATATGTGTGGATTATAAGAAATATACAGGTAAATTGTCGATGCTAAATAAATGAACCTAGTGAACAGAGTTTGTCTTTGATTTATTACACATGATGGGTTGCAATCCAAAATGTGTTTCTTGCCGTGGGTCACAGTAAAAGAAAGTTTGAAAAATGCTGCTCTATTGCCCTCAGCTTTGTTATCGCAATATTTCAGCTGTTGTGCCCTCTGGCCTTAATCAGATGTATGCTGATCTTGGTAAGCTTCAAGCAATTTTGAACTCAACCCTTTATTTAATTGGGTGGGGGGTCAGATTGTAGATTGTTCTCATTCCACTGTCTGTGTCCTTTATGAACTAGATGAGATATCCTAAGACATATTCTCTGTCAAAAGTGAAAATTTGAGCTGGGTCTCAAGCTCATTGATAAAGAAATTGTTAGGGTATGCAAATTTGTTTTTTGACCAATTTGTGGGCATCTTTAGTGCCTATAGAAATCACTAGAGTTGAAAGAACATTTCTGAATGTTTGCACATTTTGGTTTGGTTTGTTTTACAGCATATCAACCTCAATGGGTTATTTAATGCTGACAAAATTTTTATTGCTGGTAATGTTTTTCTTCAAAAATCTATTTCTGGGAATATTTTTCCTTGAAGAAATCTATAGCGGGTCATATTTTTTCAAAAGAATGTATAGCTGTTTGTATTGCTGGTATTTTTTTAAAAGTATTGCTGATAATAATTTTTCCTTCAAAAATTACTGCTGGTAATAATTTTTTTTATCACAAAGTATTTCTGGTATTAAAACCTGTTTTTTACATAAGTTTGGGTGCTAACTATTTGCCCATAGCTGGGACCTTAACGGGCCTGGGAACACCAGCAATTAAGAGGTGGTTCCATGCTCCTCAAAACCTCCTGATCAGAGGCCTTGCTGCTGGACGTAGTTTATTGTCATACCCAGGATGTTTTGCACATGTTGGTGACCATGAGTTTGCACAAAGTTTTTTTTCCACCTGCACTCAAAACAGAAACAGGCTAGTTGGTACACTGATTCCAACACAGGCTTCAGCAACAGACTAGAGTGATGGACATAATCGAGACCGTCAAGGACAAACATAGATGGGCTGGTCACATCTCCGAGACAACAAGTGGAGACCATGGCCGTGTTAAAGAACTAGATGGTAGCCAAAGGCAAGATGGTGCAACAATCTGACTTGACACTATGGCTCAGTGTAGTTGGTGTTCACTTGTTGGTTCTTTGATGTTTGCCTTAGCAACAATAAATCTCTTCTTTTTGTTCTTTTCTTTATCTCTTGGGTCCATACTATTCGTCCACTGTAGAAGATCCACTTGACTATGCGACGATTATAGAATCTAAAACAATTTTGTCCCTTCTTTTATTGGCAATGCAATTTTTATATTCTTTTCAATGATCGGAAATTTGCATGTTACTAGCAACATCTCATATTTGCATGAATGTAACATTTTTAAATATTTGCTTTATCGGTGGCCATCTTTTTGTTTTCTTCTTCTGGATTTCAAGTCTTTGTGTTGGTGGTATGTCAGTTTTCTTTTCTTTATTTTGTGATGTCAATGAACATTCGTTGCCACTTTTGTAATGTCACATAATGCTCATTGTAGTAGAGACTTTGTAATCGCAGACACAACTATAGTAATGCCGTTGAACAATACTAGCGTCAAACACCTTCGAATAACACTAATAGTACTTGCTCACTCGAAAAGTAACCAGTGAATAGTGGTCTGAATAGTAAACCGTATAATGATCAGTATAGGGAATAGTATAGAGGATAGCATAGAAAGAGAGATCATTTAGATGCCATGCTAATTCCCATATATATATATATATATATATATATATATATATATATATATATATATATATCCTTTATTATCATGTGATCTACTAATTCAAAATGGGATTGCCTGTATTTGCTCACTGGCGATCTGTGTTCAAACTACATTGTTGGCAACAACACTTTATTCCTATATAACAGTTTATTTGCTTTTTCCTTCAGTTCTCCAATCATACCCAGTATGGCTAGAGATAGGAAGTGGTGGAGGTCAACCAAGGAGGGGTTTCTCCAACAGGAGGAAGTAGGATTTGGATTTCAACACTTTCAAGTGATAATTAGAATTAGCCCTACTCAGCACTGAGAACGCCTGAGATATAAGACCAAGCACACATAAAATGTTCTGCTAACATAGAACCTGATAGATTAATGCACTTTCTATCTCTAACAATATGATTGTAGACACAATAACACTTTTGAGAATATATATTAATTTCTCAATGCAAACATTTCAAATGTCATCAGGAGCACAACAAGGAAATGAGACCTCCAGTCTATTTAATCTTTCCGAGACTATGCCCTGCATATATACAGAGATACGAAGATATAAGCACTGACACTTCCCAAATGAATCTACTAAGAGAAAACAATGACTCTGCCTTCCCTCTTGAGATCAATATACTGATGATAAGGGGGTTGGGTGCTATGCTCTGATGACATAGGTATTCATACCTGCGATAAGAATGATCTTGAACAGAAAATCAATATACTCTATGAAGTGTTCCAAGAAACGGGACTGAAGATAAACTTTTCCAAAACAGAAACTATGATCTTGAATTGAAATGAAAGAATGTGATGAGATGGGCACTGACCATTTAAGCATTCCATACCACATCCCAAATGATTCTACCAATAGAAGACAACAATCCTACTTCTGCCTTCCCAGAGGACAAGGTACTGATGTTGAGCATGGTTATGCTGATGACATAGGTGTTCATAGTTGGCATAAGAATGATCTTGAACAGAAAATCCTTTACCAAGTGTTCCAAAAAAATAGAAATCAAGATAAACTTCCAAATGATAAGTGTTCCAAGAAATGAGACTGAAGAAAAACTTTTCCAAAACGGAAACTATGATCTGGAATTGGAATGAAAGCAGAGATGGCACTGACCTTGAATTCATCATAAAAATTCACAATGTGGAATTAGTAAATACTAAACATTTCAAATAACTCGGTGTATGGATCGGTTATAACAAAGTTAATATAGAAGAAAAGGAAATTGAACAAAGTATTTTGCTTATTGGAAATATTAATTTAACCTATTAACTTGAAGTTAAAACTAAAATAAAAAGCTTCAAGAAAGATTTTTCATTTTCAAAAATTCATTGTTAACCTTAGGTGTTGTAAATCTTTGGAAGTGCCTATAGGTACGACCAAAATGATTACATCTTTTCCAAAATTAAATTTGGAAAAAAATTGCTACCACCTGTTTTAAAATATTTGCCAAAAATCAGGGAATTATTCTATTCAAACAAAATGTTCAGCACTTATTCATTTAATGAATGAATTATATACTGAATAAATAGGTTATTTTATTAGAAAACTTTGTGGAAATATTGGGCGTGATGTCATTTTGGTATCTTGTGTGTACTTTTGAATTTGGGTTGGGTGTTTAATTTAAAAAAATTTTTTTTTTAGAGTTTTTAAGAAAAATATCTGAAGATATTTCAGTAAAAAAAAAATTATGCAATATCAACATCGAAATTTTTCGAATTTTCCCAAAAATAATTCAACAAAATTAAAACTCAATTTTTTAGTTTTATATTTGTTTTTTTTTTCAAATTTTGATGGTATTTATTTTTTAATGACCTTTTTATTTCCTGGAAACTGAAAATTAAAAATAGGTTTCATTTTAAAATCATTATTTTCTCAAAACAGGAAACGTAGATTTTCACTTCTGCCCATTTCTCAAAATTTGAACAAACAACATGTTTGTTTTTTTTTCTTTCCTCTTTTTCTTTTTTTAAGTGGTACTTCTTGTAAGTGGGCGGGTCGCAAACTTTTTATTCTTTCATTATTTTTAAAAGAAAAAAATATCCAAACAAAATAGCCAGGAAAGATAAAAAAAAAACCTTTAAAAAGCTATTTGAAGAAATAATGACTTACCAATGTTTTTAAATTCTTGAGATTTACAAAAAGAAGCATTTTTTTTTTTTTTTTATAAGCTTAATTTTAGGATAAAAAACAACTTCGGATTTGAACCTGCACAACGAAATCAATATTTGTTTTCATTATTTAAGGCATTTTGCTGATTTTTCTTTTCGGGCAAATTCGCTATGTCGCGGCCTAAATGCTAATCTCCAAAAATTATTTCTCCACAAAGTTTTCCCTATTTTTTTTTAGTCGAATTAATTAGTGCCATTTAAACGGTTAACGACATAATTTGATGACTGACCATTACTACTGAGCTGACTGAGCAGGTAAGTAGGTAGGTATCTACCCGTAGCCTCCCCACCGAGGTGGGATGAGACACAAAGTCAGGGTTTAACGTGGGGAACCCGAGCGCGAACGCTCAGGCCACTGGTCAAAATTTGCGTAGAACCCCCTCCTCCGCCCACGAGAGGGGTCAAGTCCAAAACTCGTCTTACTCTTTATTTGTTAATGGGGGGAGGGGGTAAAAATTCCTACTGACTTAGTAAGGAGTTCGATCCCTGGTGACGCTGTGGCTTTGCGCCAAATCATTTAGGAAATAATTTCATGAGATCGGGGTTGAGGTATGAAAAATATAAAAAATTGAAAAATAAAGGCCATAAATGAGAAAAAAAAAAAAGACAATTTAATTTGTTGATAATTAATTTTCAAATTTAGTTTTTGAGAATTGACAAAAAGAAAAAGGAAAACAAAAAAAATTAAACCGGAAAAAGAGAGAAAAAAGATTTAAATAATGAATAATAAAAGAAAAAACATCCTGTAGGTAGAGAATAATAAAACCAAAACAAACCGAAATGACTAAAAAAAAGGTAAATAATTAGTTTTAAAAGTGAACTTTTTAACTAAATTGCAAAATGACAAAAAAAAAAAAAACACTTTTACTCCAAAAAGAATGAATGAAGTGACTTTGTTTTTTTTAGAAACTTTTATTTTTCTAAGAAACTTGTATAAAAAAAAGTTACAAAACAAGTCCGAGAGAGATGTTTTACAGTTACAGTTTAATTTCAGCTAATTTTGTCTTTAAATAAATATTTATGAAAAAGTATTATTCAAGTTTTAATTAATTTTTAAGGGCTTTTTATTAATTTTAAATTAAATTTATTGAGAAAAAATAATTTCGTCATAAAGAAAAAAACAACTTATTTTTTATTTTCTTTACTAAGTTTCTGGGAAATAATCAAATACTAAAATAAATTTTGATAAAACTTTAGCAGGTATTTGTACAATAGAAAGAAAGTGACAATAAAAAATTGGCGTAGATAAAAACTTACGATGTCCCGAACACAAAACGACGTCCATAGCGTAACAGGCGGCTTCGAAAATGGCGATTATTTTCACTATTCGAAATTCGTGGAAAATAAAGGGAAATAACTCTTAACGTTAAAATAGCATTTCAAGCCTGAAGCTAAATTTGGTCTATTTTCTGTTCATATCTTTCTATTTTACTATTCATATCTGTCTAACTCAGTCTGTTCACAACTATCTATTAGGTTGGTGCAAAAATAATGTCGTTTTTTGACGTGAGAAAACGACATTATTTTTGCACCAACCTAATATCTAATTCTGTTCATATCTTTCTATATGTATCGAACTCGATCTGTTCATAACTATCTATCTATCTAATTCTGTATAGCTATCTGACTCAGTCTACTACTTATATCTATTTCAGTCTATTCATATCTAATATCGTATTAATTAATATTAATGCTGTTCATATCTATCTATCTGAGTCAGTCTATTCATATCTATTTACTGTTCATATCTGACTCAGTCTGTTTCTATCTATTTGACTCAGTCTGTTCATATCTATCTGACCCAGTCTGTTTACAATACATCTATCTATCTATCTGAGTCTATTCATATCTATTTAATACTTTTCATATCTAACTCAGTCTGTTCACATCTATCTCTCTGACTCAGTCTATAGAATCGTCCATATTTTCTACTCACCCCCGTAAAAAAATACAATCTTCCATCAGAATCAGTTTTAACCAATCAACACCTCACATTGCAAATCTCGACTTTTTATTGGTCGAGACGGCACCAAAATGTGTATCAATTGTCAAAAAATCTTTCCGACAAGCTCACTGGAACCTACTTTGGTTTCCCAAAACAATTAAAGGACAAATTTCAGTCCAGTTCACCAGTCAGTCACTTAGCTTCAGAGAGATGCCACATGAATTCACGTGTGTCACTATTTTGACTTAAGAAACTTTTTACAGTCAACCACCAACATCATTCTCTAAATCCATTACAACTTTCGTAAAAAGTGTTCATTCACATTACTACATAGAAATTGTAATTTCAACAAAAGACAAAAAAAGACAGTCCAAGGTAAACAACTCTGGAAGAATAAGAAAAACACATCCTACTTTATTCTCACATATTTACTACCTAAATTACCTTTTTGATAAATTTTCCTTTCTTATTCTAATTGAACATTTCTTCAACAATTGAACATTGCTGAACTGTAATTCATTAAGATACTTAATTCACACTTCATCAACTTTCATATAACCAAAACAAGTTTTTTTCAAATTGTATTAATTGTATATAAATGTTCGATGTTTTCTAATTGAATTCACGACTACCGTTGTTTCTTGTTCAATTTTGCCTTGAGATTTATTCAACTTGTATGTTTATGCTTAATATTGTTGTGATTAATAGGAAGAATATGCTTTCACACTTATCATCTTAAACAAAAAACCTTCAGTTTTATTAATGTTATTGCAGTAAGTATTTAATAAAAAATGTGATATGAGAGTAATGTATCAGTGTTTAAGTAAATATAAGTAATTATATATCATTACAAATAAATGAATAGTTAATTTTTGACTTTCTTCTTCTAAATAGCTCAAGTTAGAGCAGCTTCTTTTAAACATGTTCTTTACAGTAGTAAAATTCAAAATTTAAGAGTTCTGAGATTTCCAAAGTAGCCCAATTTTCACTACTTTGAGTAAGGTCTAGCAAATCTGCTCAGGTCTGACCACTCCTTCAGCTTGCAAAAACATGGGTCAGAATGTAAGCTTATTGTACTTCCAAATTTTATCAGTCTCAGAATCAGACATTTTCATCAAATGTAAAAATAGGCAACACCTAGAAGAGACTTGCTGCACACAAAATTTATGCATAAAAGTTAATCTCTACTACCATTTTAGAACCTGTCATATAGGAAGAAAATAAGTAACTACCGACAGCGAGGTTCGAACGTGACACTCTATACTTAAGTATATATGTTTTCTGCCAGGTGTATAAATAGTGGTGTCAGGCTACTGACTGCAGTGATTATTGCTGAGTGGAACTATCCAGTTGAATTAGTGTGAATTATTGTGTGTTGATGATTTGGGTCTGGATTTAGGATTTACCAGACATTTAGCCAAGCTGCACTACTCACAAAGTATTCACTGAAATGGTTAATTATCTTTGGTTGACTTTTACTTCTTTGTTCTTGTTAAGTATTTATTTGCAGTTGTAATTAAATATTCTTTTATCTTAATGTTGAAGTCTTGAGTTATACTTAATTATTAATGGCCACCATAGGTTACAAAAGAACCCATCAAAACATTAGTTTTTATCAACCCAAAACTGTCTTTGTGATCCTATTTGAGACTATAAATAGAGACAACAAAAGAAATTTTTTTTTCTGTAGCTCCATGTCACATAAAACACCTGACGTCAGTTAGTCTCGTACTACCAAAATGTAGCCTCCCCGTGTCTTTTCTGTAATTCTTTTCTTTTCTGGTAATTGTTTGGATAAATTCTGTGCTATGCTATCTAACCTCGACCTACTATCCTTTCCCACCAGGGCCAGGGCAAGGATCTTGTGCCCACTGAATATATGATAGTCACATTCCCAATCTATGATATGGCTCCCCCCTACTCTAATACATCTCAATTTTCATAAGATTGTATTCATATAAAATACAAATGTTATAGCAACCTAATTATGTGCAGTAATGGATTATATGCAATATACGTGAAAAATCAGTGAGAAAAATTAAAAATAAGTACAATGTGGTCCAAACAGTGGTCAGTTCAAGCAGCAGTGAGTCCAAGCAGCAGTCAGGTCAAGTAACAGTCAGTCCAACTAGCAGTCAGTCCAAGTATCAGTCAGTTCAAGCAGTAGAAGTAAACTCAAGTAGCAGTCAGTGCAAGTAGTAGTCAGGTTACATAACAGTCAGTCCAATTAGCAGTCAGTTCAACAGCAGTCAGGTAATGTAACAGTCAGTTCAATTAACAGTCAGTTCAAGCAGGAGTCAATCCAAGTAGCACAGAGTCCAAGAAGCTGTAAATCCAAGCATTAGCAAGTTCTAGTTAGTAGTCAGTGAAATTAGCAGTCAGTTCATGTAGCAATCAGTTCAATAGTAATCAGTCCATATAGCAGTCACCTCATTTTGCCATCAGTTAAGGTAGCAGTCATGTCTAATAGCAGTCAGTGCAATTTAGCAGTCAGTCCAAGCAGCACCAGTCTAATTAATAGTCACCTCAAGTAGCAGTCAGTTCAAGTAGTAGCATCTCCAAGTCCAAGACAGGCCAGGTAGTAATTACTCCAAATAGCAAACAATGCAAGTAGCAGTCAGTCCAAGTAGAAGTCAATTCAAGTTACAGACAGTCCAATTAGCAGTTAGCACATTTTAGCAGTTAGTTCACATAGCAGTTCGGTCAAGTTGCAGTCAGTCAAAGTAGCAATCAGGTGCAGTAGTAGAAAGTCTAATCATCAATCAGTTGAAGTCAGGCCAAGTAACAGTTAGTCCTATTAGCAGTCAGTATAATTTAGCAGTCAGTTCATGTAGCAGTCAGTCCAGTAGCAGAATGTCCAAGTAGCAGTCAGTTCAAGTAGCAGTCAGCTCAAGAAGCAGTCAGTGCAATTTAGCAGCCAGTCCAAGTAGCAGTCAGTCAAAGCAGCAGTCGATACAAGTAGCAGTCAGTTCAAATTGCAGACAATTTAAGTAGAACATCTTAATAGCATTTAGTACAGGTAGTAGTCAGTCCAAGTAGCAGTCAGCTCATGTAGCAATCAATCCGTAGCATTTAGTCGAAGCAGGAATTGGTCCAAGTTGCCTTCAATCCAAATCACAGTCAGTCCAAGCAGCAGCCAACTCAAGCAGAAGCCAGTTCATGCAGCAGTCAGTCCAAGTAGTAATCATTCAAATCAGTTGTCAGTTCTAGCAGCAGACAATTCATGTAGCAGTCAGTTCAAGAAGCATTACATCTAAGTAGCACTCAGTCCAAATAGCAGTCAGGTTATTTAGCATTCAGTTCAAGTTGCAGTCAGTTCAAGCAACAGTCAGTCGAAGTAGTAATCAATTCAGCTAGGAGTCAGTTGAAGCAGCAGGCAGTCCATGTAGCATTCAGTAAAAGTAACAGTCATTTCTAGCAGCAGTCAGTTCAAGTAGCAGTAGGTCCAAGTAGCGGTCAATACAAGTAGTAGCCAGTTTGAGAAGCAGGCAACTCAAGTAGCAATCTGTCCAATTAGCTGTCAGTTCAAGTCACAATCACTTCATGTGTTAATCAGTTCAAGTTGCAGTAGGTTCATGTAGAAGTCAAGCTAAGTAGTGGTTAGTTGAAATAGCAGTCAGCTCAAGTAGCACAGTTAGTGCAATTAACAGTCAGTTCAAATAGCAGTCAGTTGAATCAGTAGTCATTCCAAATAGCAGTATGTTTAATAACATAACTGCAATGGGTTCAAGTAACAGTCAGTCCAATTAGTAATCAGTCCAAGTAGCAGTCAGCTCAAGTAGCTGTCAGTTCATTTAGTAGTTAGTCCAAATAGCACTCAGTTCAAATAGCAAATACTTCAATTTGCAATCAGTCCAAGCATCACTCATTTCAAGTATTAGCCTTTCATGCAGCAATCAGCTCTAGTAGCAGCCAGTCTAAACAGTAGTTAGTTCAAGTAGTACTCCCCCCAAGTCATGTTGTGTCCAATTAGCAGTCAGTTCAAGTGGTAATCAGTTCAAGTAGCAGTCATCTCAAATAGCAATCAGTTCATATAGCAGTTATCTCATGCAGACATGAGTCATAGTAGCAGTCAGTCCAATCATCAGTCAGTGCTAATAGCAGTCATTTCATGTAGCATTCAGTTTAATTAATAGGACATCTAAGTAGCAGTCAGAACTCTTTGGGTTGTAGCATACGTCCCAAATATAGCGTCGGGTCGATTCCCTAAATTTAGCGGGAACACCAAATATATAGGTACTACTATGATTTATATTAACGATTTTTCCACGTACAGGATTCAAGAAATAATAACAACTCCAATTTATTAACCAACAAATATATATTGAATAAAATACAACAACAAGGATGAAATAAAATCGTATTCACAATGTAGACTAAAGAGAAGTTCTTTCCCTTTTGACTGAAGATTGATTGTAATCAACCGTTTGAAGAAAGTTCTCTTGTGAGATAAATGTTCCGAAATAATTGTTAGAGCAAAGTTTGCATGTGAAGAATGAATAACACCAAGAATACAATTGCTTGAAATGTGTTGTGAATTGTGTTGGTTTGAATCGACAAAGTTCTGGGTGATTGTGCTTGGCGAAAGTTACAAAGAGAAAATGTAAGTTTGTAGTTACGAAATTCTGTGTCAGTGTGTGTGTTAGAGCAAGATCGTGGATTTGTGTTGATGGATGGGATCTTACTGGATCTTACTGGCGACTTGCGAAAAGTCGCGCTATTTAAGGAAAAGAGGTAGGCTCCCACAGAAATGCGGGAAAACGTGATCTTACATTAAAAATATGTGATTGGTTAAAAATTAACCAATCACTACACACGTACTAAACAGAATAGGTAAGTATGCTCAGAACCAAAAGATTCAAAGGAACGACTGCGATGGCTAAATTGTCCTATACAAAGGTAGTAGTAATTTATTAGCCAATAATGTATCTAAATACAAATGAGAGACATGCCAGATCGTTCCATCTTGGATAAATCAACAATGTTTTGCGGCAATTTTTAACATCAACTAGTGATTTTTCTCCTTAAAAAGGTGAATAATTTTAATACTGTTGTAAAAAAAGTTTGAGAGGAAGTGAAACAAGGCTGAGTCCATATAGCTTGAGTGAAGCTTTATTCCACTAGAAATCTACTCCGGTAACGAACCGTAAGAAGAAAATGGACGGCTACCTCGTAAAGAGAGAAAGACGAAAACAGGGAGAGATCAATCAGTCCTGGAAAGTCAGGGAAAGATTAGAGAGTTCCTTTATTTTCACCACAAATACATTCAGCATTATGGATAAAAAGTAGTGAATTTAATGTAGTGTTTTTTCCGAGAGCAAAAAAATTCACGGATTTCAACAAATAAAAAAAAAATATAATAAAAAAGTAACAAAACAGAATAACTTCAAAATCCGTGAAAATTATCATACGGTGGAGTAATGGATAGCGGCTCGAATTGAGGAATAGGAGATCCGGGTTCGAATTCCAGTCGAATCCATTACATTCACTTACGTGCTAATACCCTTGGCCTTGGGAGAGGTATGATTCCTCTTCTTCTCCCATCAGCTATGGGTAAATAACAGGACAGATCGGGGTCTACAGCCTTGGATGGCAACTGGTCTACCGCAGAAAGAAATGGCAACCTACCGCGGGAAAAAAATCTGCCTCGTCAGTCATGTACCGAAAGATACATGATTGCCTAAGCGTGTATCACTCATGGCACATAACTGATTGACAGTTGTGCTTAGTTTAATTTTTTAACGTATGTAAATGTGGGTAGAAAAAAGCAAATGTCGATAAGATAGTGAGAATCAGACAAAGCATTTCCTGGGGCCTCCAATCAGGCCTAACCACAACACCCTGCTCTCCCCGCCGGTTGTAGGGTACGGGGATAGTATGCACCGACCCTGTACATTCAAAGTCAAACGCGATAGTGTGTGACGAACAGAGAATTACCTCTTGTAAAAATTTCAGTTTTTGAATGAAGAATTATAGTTATCTCCCTTTAACTCTTAACTGGATTTTCGCTTTTTTTAAAAGAAAAGAGAAATTGTCTGAAAATTCTCCAAGAAACAAACATCTGGAATTAAACAAGGGAAGAAGATTACTAAAGATATTCAAATGCAAAACAACTGCGTATTTAAGAGACAATTTTGAACATAACGTATTTGTAATGAATGCAACCTTTTTTACTAGGATGATTTTTTTACCGAAATGAAAGCAAAAAATCGTTACCCACTATTTTTTAAAATTTTCAAAAAATCAGAGAATCATTCAATTTAAACAAAATTTTTAGTTCTTATTCATAAATGACTGAATTGTATACGGAATTGGTTATTTGATTAGAAAATGTTCTGGAAATATTGTTTTTTTGTTGTTGTCAGTTTTACTCCCCGCATTGTCTATATCCTGATGGAATCGTCCATATTTTCTACTCATCCCCGAATAAAATGCACTCTTCTATCAAAACCAGTTTTAGCCAACCAACACATCACATTGCAAATCTCGACTTTTTATTAGTTCAAACAGCACCAAAACAATTGTCTAAAACCTATTTTCACGCTAAGTCCACTGGAGCCTACTTTGGATTCCAAAAACAAATAAAAAGGACCATTTCGACCATATTCACTAGTCAGTCACTTAGCTTCAGAGAGATGCCACACGAATCCACGCCTGTCACTATTTTGACTTAAGAAACTTTTCGCACGTCAACTGCTGACTCAAACATCAACATTATTCTCTCAAAATTCACTTACAACTTTCCAAGAAAAGTGTTCTTACACACTACCAAAATAGAAATTGTACTTAGCAAAAGATAAATACAGAACAATCTAAGGTAAACAACTCTAGAAAATTTAAGACATTTATACTCTACTTTAATCACGCACACAAACTATACTCATTGCTGTAAAGTAAGATTTTTCCATTTTACTCCATTTGACCTGTTCTTAAACACATGAACAATTACGAACTGTAAATCAATAAGACATCCAAATTTATACATGGTCAATTCTTGAATTATCAAACTACAAGTTCTCTAATTGTATATAAATTGTACATAAATGACTGTTGTTTTTATTGAAACTTAAATCACAGTTGTTTCTTATTCAATTGCCTTGTGATTAATTCGTTTTGAATGCCAATATTTTGTATTGTTGTGGATTAATATGGTGAACATGCCCATAATCTAGCCATCTTAATGTTTTCACCTTCTGATAACAAAATCAAACTCATAGCAATCCCAACAATCCCGTGTGTACTTTTTTTTCAGTTCTTATTTACAGATATATAAAAAAAAGCCTAAAAATTCTAATTGTATACGGAATTGGTTATTTAATTAGAAAACGTCTTGGAAATATTGTTTTTTTTTGTTGTTGTCAGTTTTACTCCCCGCATTGTCTATATCCCGTGTGTACTTTTTTGGATTTGGGAGGGTGTTCATCAATTATTTTTTTACAGATATATAAAACATCCCTAAAAATTCTAATTATATATGGAATTGGTTATTTGATTAGAAAACATCCTGGAAATATTGTTTGTTTGTCAGTTTTACTCCCCGCATTGTCTATATCCCGTGTGTACTTTTTTTGATTTGGGAGGGTGGTCATCAGTTCTTTTTTTATAGATATATAAAAAAAAACTAAAAATTCTAACGTGAAGCTGCCAAGACAAGCTTCGTCTTTTGCAACAAGGGTTGTGTGTAGATTTCCTTTGGTGGGTGTTTCGAAAGGAGATTTCTCCGCCGGTTCCCGCGGGAGGAACGAAAAATCAAACGTCAAGCTGATTAGACAGACCTCGTCTTCTGCAGCGAGGGATGCATAAAGCCCTTCGGTAGGCCTCTTGAAGAGAGGGAACGCTGTAAGTGAGAAATGGAAAAGAGAGCTGTCCGTAAGATGGAAGCCACTGAACAGGAAGGAAGAAAATATTGAAACAGCTGGCCGTGAATGTAGCGGTAGCTGAAATGGGAAATGAAAAAGAGACTGAATAGGGCTCGGTCAATGCTTTTATGACCTCTGGGACTTCCGGTTGTACCCTGCTGATTATTTCCGTTACTGTCGCTTCTGCAGAATCGAGCAAAGGAAGCAAGCCCACACGCTACAATAGCTAACAAATGAGTTTTTTTTTTTAAGATTTAAAAATAAAACGCTTTTTCTAAAAAAATGAAAATGTCTTGAAGCTTTTATTTTAGTTTTAATTTCAAAATAGTAGAGAAAAATTAATATTTCCAATAAGGAAAAAATTGCTGCGTTTAAAAACCGTATTTAAATTGATTGGAATTATTTTTTTCCTGATTATCTGTAAAATTGATAAAATCAACCATCTTAGCAAATCGGTCAATACAACATAATTCTCTTTATTCAAAAATCTTTAAAAAAATAAAACATACTTTCTGAAACGATATTTGAGAAAAATTAACTGATTTAAAGTTTAATTATTATGAAGTGACACAAATCTTAGTTTTATTTTAAAATATAACAGAAACACATTTTTTTAACATAGAGGGGTGTCTTAGATGTTGATAGATCTATCTACAGTCTGATGTTTGGAAAATTTGAGTAAGGTGTTGATAATTGAAATAAAATTACACGAAGAGTACAACGTAAACGTTATTTTTATATATATTTTTAACTACTCACAAATCTTAAATTTAAAAAAATATTTTAAGTATTCTAATATTTCATTGAATTTTAAGTATTTTGGCTTTATCGTCTTATTTAAGAAGATGCTTGTTGAGGAAATGCTAGAAATTTCCCAAATTTACTATAGTTAACGCCATTTTTGATAATGTCGTGTATGTACGTCCGTATTTACAAAAATCGATACGTTTATACAAACATAAAATAAATTTAACATACTTTTTAAAATACTAGGGTTATTGAATTATAGTGAGCTTATCATTTTATGATTAGTAAATATAGTTTTAATTTAATAACAATATCAATTGACTGGCACAAATTGTTACAGAATTTAAAAGATCTAAAAGTTTATAAATTATCATAATTAACATTTAAAACTGTTGCGGCCTTTTACCACATTTATTTAATTTGTTTAGGAACTCAAACTGATGTAAAACAAGGGATAAGGCAAAGGTATCAAATATATATAAAAATTGTATTCAACAAAGCATACAATAAAGAATGTAAACGAAAAAGCAAGCAAAGAGTAGGACGAGAGTTGCCTCTCTTTGACTATCAAAGTCTATTAAAGTTCTCTGAAAGAAAATGAAAGAGTTATTAGTCTGCTATAAATGTTTTTAAACACTTCTGCCGTGCAAGAGGAAAATTATGTGTGATAGAATATGCAGTTTGTGAGTTGAGTGAGAAGGTGGGCGCATAGCTTCAACTGTCGTGGATTTCTGTGGCAGCAGAAGTCTCACTCATGCGACTCCTCTTTTCTTATGATTATATAGGTGGTCATTGAATCAGGAGTGCTGCGCGGGAAGAATCATTCTCCAATCACTGATTGGTTGATACTGACCAATCAGTGCATGAGTTTTGAGGAGACTTCTGGGAGCCGATTCTCCCAAAAGTGCACAAAATCTACTATATGAAAATATAGCGATTTAAAAATTGTCGCTTCAGGTAGCAGCGTTGCTTCCTGTCCACTGACTGAATGCTGTTGGGAGATTTGAATTTGTAAGGGTGTATGTGTGTGTGGTGATGATCACCATAAAACAAATGAAAAGAATTCTTATAAAAATTCATTATTATTTTTATTAGTACTATAGTGTCCATAATATATTTGATTCACAAAAAGCAATCAAAAGCTTTTCTAATTAAATAATGTCTTAAGTCTAATGTATTTTTTATTTTACGATTCAGAGCAGATTTTCAGTAACTGGGGATACTGTTTGACCCCCAAAATGTTACGGTTTAATTTCTCCGTTGACTTTTCCTTACGACTAAATTACTAGTTACTAATATAAACGTTGAGAAAAAAATTCTCCAAATTTCATAAAATTAAATGAGTGAAGGGTAACAGATGTGAAAAAATATTATTACATACTTTCTAAAAAAGAAACATTTAAAAAATAATTTTTTTAAGCAAATTACCCCAATCAAGGTAGGAATGCCACTAGCACGCAAGGTGTTACAGAGAGTGAGAGTAAGAGTAAGAGTAAAGAGGAGTGTTTGGGAAAAGGATAAAGAGAAGGACAGGGATCAAGGTCAATACATTAGAAGATGTCGATTGACATTACATTTGAATATTTCAAGATTATAGCTATCAGAGAAGCAAGTGATAGGAAGGGAGTTCCACAGACGGGAAGTGCGAGATAAGAAGCTGTTGGAGTAGAAGAGATGGCTACATTTAGTCGTTTCGGCAGTGAAAGGGTGGGACCGAGTTTCCAACCAAGTAGCGCGCTTAAAAAAGGAGAGGGAAGCCACAGCATGTCTGCAATGTAGGGACTGTAGACTTCAATTCTGAATAAACCCTGAAAATTAATTAATTATTTGATTTTTGCAAGAATTTTAAAATCAATGGGTTTTTCATCGCAAAACCTTTCCGTGCAAATTTATGGTTATGCGTTGACGCCAAATAACAAGATTTTTAACCAAAATTTACAAGGTTCTGAAAAGGATAAACATAATTTTTACATAAGAAATTCCTTTGACCATTCATCTTAATAACCCAAAGGTTTTGCGGATCAAATTTTGTTTTTATTATGTTTTGGGCATTTTCTTTTTTTAATGGATTTTGGAGTGTTGCGGAACGGGCCCAGTGTACGATGGTTTAGCCATATTTGTCGTGTGTGTGTGAAGGGGTGTTCGCCACAATTATTTTTATTTTGTCTAGGAAAGGTGTGGAAAGGATTATGCCATATGCTGAGGTAGCTATCCAATGTGGTGGAACAATGCAAATTATATTTGACGTGAAATAGCACATGGTAAAATACAAAAGAGAACGTAGAGTAGAAAACATAATTGAATTTATTAAGTATTGAATATACATGCATGTGATTTGAACTGAAAAGTTGGATGCAGTTACGTCTCTTTGATTAGGTAATATTTGTATCTAGACCCATAACTAATAAGTTGATTATTAAAATGCAGTTTAGAAGATTGAGTTTGTTTTTAATCGTGTATTGTGCAAGTTGGATAAAAGATGCTGGAATTATACTTGGATGAATTGTTGTAAAGTTCTGTTACGTCTGACTGCATTAGTCAAGACGGGAGTTCTTTAAGAGTCACATTTTGGCAGCGGGGTTGTGACGTAGAGAAGTTAGGTTTAGAAGTCCGCGTCCGCGTGTGAGTGTCACACGTGTTGGTTTTTTATAAATTCGTTGAATCACGTGACAGGCTCAAACTGAATTGGCGCCTAAATAGATCTGTCGCGTGGGAGCGATCTGATTGGTCTATACTGACCAATCAGCAAGCTAGATTGAAGGTGATTAACCAATGAATGCCTGTTGATTATTTGTATGATGTTGGTAAAATCGTAACAGGAAGAGTGCATTTCCTAGTGGAGGGTAAACTGGCTGTCGTGGAAGATTCCACAGGAGGTATCTATATAAATGTGTATAGAATAATAATATCTTCTTAAACTATAGATTATATAAGGCTAAAATAATTTATTTTAAACAGAAATAACAATTTCTTGATTATTGCACTGCTGGTGCTCCATATTTTTAATTAAAAGAGGAGTCAAGGATTACAGTAGAAAATTACTGTTTTTGCTCTATGACATCACAGGTTACCATGCGTAAATAAACGTCATTTTCATTATGTTTTAAGCAAAATGTAAACATTACTTTTATAAAATCCAGTTAATTAATCATTAAGTGTCCTAATTTACGTTAAAACTGTAAAGGATCGGGTGGTTTGAGTGTTGTCGAATTGGGAACACGTGCGTTTATTCCCTGCTAGAAGGTCCAACTACAAGAAAATGGCGGACTTAATTTGTCCAACAGAAGATGAAAGATTCGTGTGTGTGTGAACATTTGTGTCTGTTCTTTGGTGAATGTTCGTGCGTACATGTATGTGGGTATAATGTTCATGACGTCTTCCCACAAGTGGGAAATGCTATCTTTTGCGAGAGCTCACATTGTAGAGGTGTTCGCTGAAACGAAGAATTGAAAAAGTGAAAGAGGCCAGAAGTCGCCCAGTATTTATAGTGCAGGGAGAGAGACTCCCTAGTGAATAATTAAGGAGGAGCTAACTTCGACAAAACAAATCTCTTTAACAAATATTGGATTTTAAAAAGATTTTTAAATTTGTTGTTTACATTTTTCGTCGATAATGGAGATTCGGTGATTCAATATCTAATAAGTGAACGTAGCAATGTCTAAAACCTTTATTTACAGACGGAAACTTATCTTTCTTTCCATGCAGTCTAGCTTTATTATCTTTCAAATAAAACCAGAATTCTACTAAAAAGGAGGCATTTACATAATTTTAAATGCCTTTTTTGGACTTTACTTTTTCGAATCTCCTGTAAAATAAACCAATGCCTGCATTTCTGGTTCTCTTACAAATCACTCTATAATCTACGATTTCGGACACTTTTGAAAACCAATCTTTCGTCTATGCGTTTGGACACACTTGGAAACCAATCATTCATCTACGATTTTGGTCTCGCTTGCAAACCAATATTTCTAAGATTTTAGACACTTTTGCAAACAAAAACTTTGTCTACCTTTTTTGGACATGCTTCCAAACCAATCCTTTGTCTACGTTTTTGTACACTTTTGTAGACCAATCCTTTGTCTTCATTTTTGGGAACACTTGTAAACCAATCCTCCACCTACGTTTTTGGACTCCCTTGCAAACCAATTTTTCGCTTACTGTTTTGGGCTCTCTTGCAAACCAATTTTTCGCTTACTGTTTTGGGCTCTCCAACCAACCAAACCAATGTCTGGGTCTTTGGATCCTCCTGCAAACCATGCCTATGGCATTATTGGCCCTCTTTCAAACGAAACCTAAAACACTAAAGAAAATTATGAATACAAACGGTTTTCATTGTTAGTTGCAAATATCTAGCACCTATTTCCTTCTAAGTTTTTAGTAATCCAACTTAATCAGAATATAGATTTTTGTATGTCATCATTACTTCAACCTTTCAATCACGTTTTGTTTTTGTTTTCCTTCATCGTTTTTTTAAAATAATTTATTGATAAGAATAAATCATATTATTGCATGTAACTTGTTTTTAAAAATATTCTCATTATTGCAAATGCAACCTCGTACGGAAAACGGTTATTTTAACACTGCCTTGTATGGTCAGTGGAATAAGAAGAATCCCAACCAGGTGATCAAGTTTATGAACCAGTCAGAAAATTCCAGAAAGTTAGCGAATATGACAATTGTACACTTACATTATTCGGACTACTGTCCTCATCTTTGCCGCCATATATATTAATAACAGTTCAATATTCTTTTCTTTTTTTTCTAAGGATCTGTTTCTGTTTCTTAATACTTTGTATAAATTTTGGAAAGCGTCTTTTACTATTCTAATAAGACTTCGGATTTCGGAGTCACATTTTCCGTCTTACATGATGGATTTATTAATGTTATACTACTTTAATCAAGATCTCTTTCTGATTCACAAATACATTTCACTAGACATGTCGACCGGATGTGAGCGCTAAGAAAGCAAAACCTAAAATAAAAATTGTCCTCTGCGCGTGGACTTCGAGCATCACATTCGCTCCACAAAATAAATTCCCGCAAAAATCTAAAATATAGTATCTAATCACGAACGCTGCCGCCCAAAATAAAAAGTGAATGAACCAGCATCTGTTAAACTATACATATAAAAACGACACGCCTCGCTGGCAACGGGCAGTCTGGTTCAATACATCGACCGCATCACGCGACCGCAACCCATCCACACATGTTACCGGTGTCGATTTCAAACTTTATGATAGAAGGATCAACCCCACCAAAGACAACCCATTCTCGTTAGCAAGCTGCTTCATTTATCCATCCCAGGCCTCTTTAGTCGTTGCCACCATGACCTCGGTCAACTAACCCAACATTTCCCGGCCTTCTTAACAACACCCTTACACCTAATCGCTTTCCTTAACAATGGTAATTAAAGAACCACATATCAACAATTTTGTTACTTTTCACACAATTACATATGCTGCTGGCATTGAGCATTATGTATGTATTCTTAAAATTGATCAATACACTCTTGTTGAAATTTTAATCCTTGCTTGTTCTTTCCTTTGCAACCATACGCTGGTTATAATATTAATCGATTCTTTTTTTTTTTACATAAGGTCTTTTTCTGTTCATATGAGTTTGTATTTTCCTATTAGCCTTTTTTTTACCCAATTTTCTTCTTATTAATTCTTGTCTGCATATCTTTCCAAGGTGACCGATAATTTCAAGTTCACGGCATGTCATAAAAAAAAGAAGTAATCTCTCGAGAGCCAAAGAACGTAGACAGGTTGTTAATGTCGGGAATCAAAATTAAGCTGTTTGTATTTTTCCTTTTCGTTTTTTTATTTATTTTAAAAGCGCTTCATTCTGTTTCCATCACTATCAATGTTTAAGATATTCATTTTTTTTTAATAGAGTTTGCTATTTTTGACAGTATGTCGCTTGAAGCTGGATGAAATCCAGGAGCTGTTGATTACATCTCTCTCGACAAACAACCTTGACGAGACGTCTACTCTAAAAAATACGGTTTCTTCTTCCTGTTCCGTTTCTCAGGAATGATATTGGGTTTTATTCTATTATTTACGGGCACAAGCATCTTGTAATGACATTAAAATCGTCCGAAAGGAAGACATTAGAGACTTACGGGCATGTTACGCTGAAACACCGGTTCTCTTACTGTCACCGAAGTTAAGCAACATCGAACCGGATCAGAACCAATCAATGAATCACTAACTCTATAGAGAAAATGTTTCTCAGTCAAACGGTTTCAACATGGAACCAAGATTAGATATGAGCAAAGCCAAATTTTTAAAATATCGATCTTTCTACAAATTCGAAGATGGAAACGATTGATTGATTGATTCGTTTTCTATGGCTTGTCATCAACTGATTGCAAGTTATTTAAAGCCAGAAAACATTTTTAAATTGTAAGATTTTTTTTTTCATCGCCATCATCATCATTCGACCTTAGTTGAGATTATCGAGCCAATGTATAGGATGTGCTACGCCAGGGCTACATACATTTTTGATTTCAGAGTTACTTTCTCCTAGACCGGTTGCCCCCCATGGCTATAGAAACCCGGTCTGTCTTGCTATTTACCCATAGCTTGGAGAGGGGAGAAGAGGATTCATAAGGGTATTAGCACATAAGTGAATGTAATGGATTAAGTGGAATTCGAACTCGGCTCTCCGATTCCTCAATCCGAGCCTCTATCCATTACTCCAGCGTAAGAATTAAAGGAAATAATAATGATTTAGTGATACAAGTCTTATTAATTAATCCATACCTTGGAAGTGGGGGAGAGGATGGATTTATGCCGAATTTGATAAACATGAAATTATAATATGGATATAAAATGGGGGATCAGTTATATAATACAATCAATATATAAATTGATCCTTCACTTTGTGGCCACGGTAGTTACTATATCTAGACTTATAGGCTTATGTTGAAGCACCAGTTCCTATACGATCACTGAAGTTAAGCAACGTCGAGCCTTTTCAGCACCCAGATGGGTGACTGCTTGAGAATACTAGTTGCAGTAAGCGTGGATGTGCGAGTGGTGTAATGGATAACAAGAATAGGAATTGGAAATAGGAGGACCAAGTTCCAATGCCAGCCATGTTTGTTATATTCACTTACGCTCCAATACCCTTGGGAAAAGTATAAATCACTTCCTCCCAAGCTATGGATTAAATAGAATTGGGATCAGTAAATTATCATGATCTCAAAAAGGAAATTCTTACAATTCAAAAATATTTTCTGGCTTTAAATAACCTGTAAAAGTTTGATAAGCCATAAAATAAAAAACTGTCAATAATTCTATAGAGAAGTGGTCCTGGGTCAGAAGGTTTTAATGTGGAACCAAGATTAGATATTGGCAGAATCAAATTGTTAGAATATTGATCTTTCTACAAATTCAAAGATGGAAAGAAAAAAATAAAGAATAAGGTAAGACATGAGAAGAAGAAAGTTTGAATTAGCAAAATAAAAATAAAAATAAAAGATGTGAAATGAAGAAAAAATATAGAATAAGTGAAGACATGAGAAGAAGAAAGTTTGAATTAGAAAAAGAAAATATAAATAAAACAAAAGATGTGATATGAAGAAAAAAAAAGAAAAACAAAGTATTAAAAAAATATTGTAATTAACCACAAATTTGTTTTTAATGATAACAAAATTTAATGAATGGGTAATTTGGAAGAACTTCTTTATCTATGTGTCGTGTATATTTAGGATATTGGCGATCATGCTTCTCCACAATTTCCTGTCATTTGTAGCTCTCAATAAATTGTGTCTTTTTGCTATTTCTCCTAAACCCTGCTCCACCATCCATTTACACAAGATCATCCTTCTTCTTCTATGTGCCATGACCCTTCAGGAAGTTGGTGATCATGGCTCTCCACTATTTCCTGTCATTTGTAGCTTTTAATAAATTTTGTCTTTTTGTTATTTCTCCTAAGCCCTGTTCCTCCTTCCATTTACACAAAATCATTCTTTTTCTTCTATGTGCCATGATCCTTTAAGACGTTGGTGATCATGTCTCTCCATAATTTCGTGTCATTTGTAGCTCTTAAAAAAATTTATCTTTTTCTTATCTCCCCTAAAACCGGCTCCGCTATCCATTTACTCAAGCTTATACCGCTTCTTTTATGTGCCATGTCCCTTCAGGACGTTGGCGATCATGTCTCTCCATAATTTGCTGTCTTTTGTAGCTCTTAATAAATTTTGCCTTTTTGTTATTTCTCCTAAACCCTGTTCCGCCATCCACTTACTCAAGCTTATTCCTCTTTTCCTATGTTCCGTGTCCGTTTAGGAAGTTGGCGATCGTGGCTCTCCACAATGTCCGGTTCTTTATACCTCTTAGTAAATGTTGTATTTTTGTTATCTCTCCTAAACCCTGTTCCGCCAAGCTCGCTAGGTAGGTTATGCGGTGTTTTCTTGTATTCCTCTTGCCTCCAATTTGTCCTGTGAGTATTAAATTTTCCATGCCCTCCATGGTATTCTCATCATCTTTCTGTAGGACCATATTTTTGTTGCTTTTTGTCTTCATCTGTGAGAAGATAATCCAGTATTTACTGCGATATAGCAGGACTGATATTACGTAACAGGCCAGTATTTTATTTTGTTTCTAGCGAAACTTTCCCTTTAGAAGGTTATCCCAATGCGCCTCCGTATTTCGGTGTCCCATTATTTGTCCTTTGTTAAATTACATAGCCACAAACATCCCATAATAAAACAAGTTCAAACTTTATTTTCTATCCAATAACAGACACAAACATGCCAAAAAGATTCCACAATATAACACGCACTGTAACTAATAGACACGTTGATTTAAACAGTGTGTGTTACATTGTGGAATTTTTTTGGCATGTTTGTGTCTGTTATTGGATAGAAAATAAAGTTTGAACTTGTTTTATTATGGGATGTTTGTGGCTATGTAATTTAACAAAGGACAAATAATGGTCTTAATTTTTTGTCGAGTTGACTTCCGGTAAGAAAATTATCGTCAAAACCCACCGATTTTCATCAGCAGAGTTGCGACTCCCTCCAAGCCGTTCAAACACAAGAGAAGACGTGTCTCAGCATGTAATGAAAGAAGCATGTGTCGGCGACTCCAAACGTACTATAGCGTCCTGGGTATGACGATTAACTGCATCCGCGTCCTGGGTAAGACGATAAAGTGCATCCGCGTCCTGGGTAAGACGATAAACTGCATCCGTATCCTGGGTAAGACGATAAACTACGTCCAACAGCAAGGCCTCTGATCAGGAGGTTTTAAGGAGCGTGGAACCACTTCTTAATTGCTGGTGTTCCCAGGTCCACCCTGACCCGGAGTGGTAGCACCTGTTAGGGTCCCAGCTATGGGCAAATAGTTAACCCCACAACCTGACTCAAAACACCATGAAACTGTAAAAATAGATTTTAATACCAGAAATACTTAAAAAAAATTAGTATCAACAATAAATATTTGAAAAAAGAAAATATTGCCAGAAATAAAAATCTTGTCAGCATTAAATAACCCATTGAGGTTAACATGCCACAAAACAAACCAAACTATACATTTTTAAAATAAAATATTACCAGCTATACATTTTTGAAAAAAAAAGGTTATTTTGTCGGCATTAAATAACCCATTGTGGTTGATATGCCGTAAAACAAAACCAAACAAAACAAACCAAACATATTATCTTCAATAACAACAGCAGGGACAGTCAGTGAATATTCGCTGATGATCAAAGTTTTTTCTCAACAACAGTTTTTCACTATGGACCAACTACTTAAAAGTCTTTTCTTAAACACAAGTTTAACTGTGGACCAACTATTAAATTTTTTTCTAAACCACATATTTTTCTGTGAACCAACTACCCAAAGATTTTAACATTTCCTTCCGGGTCCCAACCAGAGACCTAAGGTCAGAAATAGCTTCATGATATTTTCCACTGATCATTTTTGTAAAAAACGAAAAGAACATAAGATTACACACATTTTACATAGATAAAGCTCTTTGTCATGTGTGAGCTGTATTTGTGAATACAATTTTTTGTATTACTGTTTGAATTTTCTTTAAGTCATGGGCTACCAGGAATCCCTTCAATGTGTCTATCGGAACCTTTCCCAATCAATCTGAGGGCTCCAACTACAACTGGAATTATTGATGTCCTCATATGCCACATTTTTTAGATTTCCATTTCAAGATCCTTGTATTTTGATAGGTTTTTGAAGATCTCTAAAGATATATTGCAATCTTCAGGGATTGCCATGACAATAAGAAAGTACACATTATTATTATTATTATTATTATTATTATTATTATTATTATTATTATTATTATTATTCAGCACTCTCCTCGGTATTCTCGCAGATCCCGACAACGCTGTGATTTATGTCGTCTCAAACATTCTTTCGGTTTCCACACCAGCCAATCTCGATTCCAGTATATTTGCTATTGTTCCAAGTGCACCTATTATTACTGGCACGACTTTAACCATTATATTCCATATATTTGTCAATTGGCAATTATCTATTTCTCACCCTCATTCAAGTTTACTTTGAGGTCCGCTCACTTCTACGACATAACTGCTCCTGTTTCTCTCTTTATTCCCGATCATTCGATTCAGTCGCCTTGCTTGTATCGAGTAGTTGCTCTGGGTGTCGAAATCCGAAAGTATTTTGTAGTTTTTGTTTTTTCAAGACAGTCTATGGTTTCTATTAATAAAGTGCCGCGACCGCCATTATTTAAAAAAAAGGCACGACAATTCATTTTCTAAGAGCGTACTTTTTTGGCACTATTTTTCATATTCGCCCTTGGCGCATGCATATTTTTACCGTAAGCATATAGAGGAATATCGTTGTCTGTTATTTAGATGTAAACGTCACTACTCTTTGCATTAATGGTATTTAATTCAAGAGAGAGAGAGAGAGAGAGAGAGAGAGAGAGAGAGAGAGAGAGAGAGAGAGAGAGAGAGAGAGAGAGTGAGAGAGAGAGAAAGAGAAAGAGAGGGAGAGAGAGAGGGAGAGAGAGAGAGAGATTGTTGCTAGACTTGCAAATTTCGAAGAAGCTTATGTTTGGGTGTTGATAATATTAGCGCTGTTATTTTGAGGATGAATGATAAATGATAAATTAGAGTACAAATCTCGTCTTTCAGGAGTTTGTAGGCACACACACACACACACACGTATATATATATATATATATATATATATATATATATATTTGTGGGCAGTAACGGTTATGTTTCGAATTATTCTAGGGGCTATTGAGTGGAAATAATTGTGGATCCGAATGCAGTTTTATGGCTATGTTATAGTGCTGTTTATTAACTTTTTTTACTCATTATTTGTGAGTGATTGCTTTATCATTTGTTGATTGTTATTATTACGTTTATTTATGATTATGTGTACATTATTAGTTTGTTAATTTGTTTATTACTTAATTTTTTTACAGTTTTAACAGAAAATCGTTATCCTTTATCAAGTGTTACAAGAAAGGGGACTCAAGATAAAGCTTTCAAACAGAAACTATGACTTGGAATGAAAGCAGTAATGGCACATACCCTGAAATCATCATAAAAATACAGGGTGTGGAATGGGTAAATACCAGATCGAGATTTTCCTGGGGATGTCATACATGGTGCCAGAACCGTTCAGAAACACTCAGTCGTATACAACTGAATTCTAAGGTCAGTGGTTAAAAAAGGCTTTGAGCAAATGAAACCTGAGTGTCTAGGCAAAAACCACCATTCTTTGAACCTTGGGGGCTGGTGCTACAGAATCACAAAGAATGAACTGTACTAGATATCAGAAACCACATCATTTGAGGACTTGTAACAGGTAAAATGGCTTTGAGTGAGAGAAGCCATGAGGGTTTTGGCAAAGACCATCCTTCTTTGAACCCTGTGGACTGGTGCTACAGAATCACAAAGAAAGAACTGTACCAGATAATATCTGTCTATATTTCTGAGATGAGGTATTATGTACATTATTTACATTATTCGGACTATTGTCCCCATCTTTGTCGCCATATTTATTACAATCTTTGCGCTGTTGTACGCTCCGGCCTTCTTCAGGTGGTTGGAATGTGGAACTGAACCCTTTATTTACTAGACTGTTCTAGTTCCACGTGCCATGTTTAATGGATGTCAGTTACCAGTTATCTCTTGTTAATTTTTCCCTCTAAAAGTTCTCCACTGCCTTAACCGGGTATTAAATTCGCACTCTTTGGGTCCTGTCACTGGATCTAACCAACGCCTTTATCCACTGTGCAATGTATCCTTGAGGACATCTGTGTATGAATTTCTGGGTATTATAAACCTAATGTCTTCAGAAACCATTTTACCAGTGCTTATATTGTAATTTTTGCTGTTATCATTTCAGTTTTTACCAGCGCTCATATTGCAACTTTGTTGTTATTATCGCTTTTCTCTGGCATTCCTTATTACTGATTCCCATATTGTATTCATTTCTATGCTTGGTCGGCTCAGGAGATTTTTGTGGCCTAGCATATGTTCTGATTCCTTGTTTATGAATTTTCCAATGGTGTTCCTTGTCTATGATCTCAACCTGATCCCACAGAGGGCGGTGATCTCCCTTCTCTCTCCATATGTGGTCAGCCACGCCTGATTTTTCAACTTCCCCTCGTGTTACAGCTTTCTGTTGTTCTTGAAGCCTCACCTTAAGGGGGCGGGCTGTCTCTCCTTTATATTTCTTTCCGCAGCTGCACGGGATAGTGCGCACACAGTCTTTAGTCATGTTCTTCTCTATGGGGGGGGGTCTTACTCGGGAGAGATATCTGCGAAGTGTCATCAAGCTTTTGAAGGTTGTCCTGATGTTATATGGACAGCAGATCCTTTGCATTTTCTCTGATAACCCCTTCGCATAAGACAGGCAGAATGTTTTCTGAGTGTTGTTGTCCTCATCCTCCTCCTCCTCTTGTACCCGCCTATCCCAGTTTTGGGGGTCTGCTGCCATGTACCCAGGGTAGTTGTTACGTTGTAGGGTACTACTTATACTGACCAATTCTTTATCTAATGTCTCTGGGTAGCCACTTATGACTTTTGCTCCGTGTTGTAAGCAGCGGACGATCCCTTTCTTTACGCTGTATGGATGGTGGGAGCTGAAATTGAGGTACTGTCTGGTGAATGTCGGCTTACGGCATACGGATGTCGTGAACCCATGCTCTGATCGAGATATTAGAACACCCAGGAATGGGAGTGTGTTCTTACTCCCTTTCTCCATTGCGAACTTTATCGAAGGTCTTATTGAGTTCTCATGGTCCAGTAGAACCTGCACATCTTCCTGGGGTAGCCAGAGTATGAAGGTGTCATCTACGTACCTTAACCATATAGTTGGCTTTAGAGATATAGATTCTAATGCCATTTCCTCAAAGTATTTCATGTATATATTCGCCATTACTGGTGATAACAGCGAGCCCATTGCTAAGCCCTCATCCTGTCGATATATGTGTGATCTCATTCCGAAGTGTGTTGTTTATGTGCAGAAAGTCAACGTCTCAATCAAATTATCTATTGGAATACTGGTCCGTTCTTCTAGGGATGAGTCAGAGTACAATCTGTCTCTGACTACTAAGAGTGCCTCCTCCGTGGGTACCTTGGTGAACAAACTCACCACGTCCAAGCTCACCATCTGGTTGGATAGGATGGAAACATCTTTGATTATTTCCACGAAGTGGGTTGAGTTTCGGATATATGAAGGAGACTTTCCGATCAATGGGTCAATTATATCTACAAGGGAGCGACTCAGAGGGTGGCTCACAGAGCCTTGGTAACTAACAATCGGCCTGAGCGGAATACAGTCTTTGTGAATCTTAGGGAGACCGTATATGTGAAGTAGCTTGGTGTAACGCTGCGATAACTGCCTATACGTCTTAGGTGCGAAGTGACCCTTGTTCTTGATTAGTATCTGTGACAGTTTGCGTTCCGTTTTCATAGTAGGATCCTTTTTTTACGTTGCTGTAGCTACCGTTGTTAATGAGGCCTTCCAGCTTTCTTGTATAATCTGATTTGTCCATCACTACAGTCGCATTGCCTTTGTCAGCCGGTAATATGATGATGTTTTCGTTCCTCTGTAGGGATCCAATCGCCAGCCTCTCCAGTTTTGTTATGTTAGACCTGGGCGGCTTGGCCCTCTCCAAAGTCTGTCTCACCTTCCATCTCAATTCATCCGCCTGAGCCTGAGAGATGTTCAAGGCCACCACTTCGACTCTGGTAATGATGTCCAAGTATGGCACTCGCCTGATGGTTGTGGCAAGGTTAGACCCTTATTCAATACTGACTCCTCAGAGGCACTCAGCTTATACTGGCTGATGTTGACTACTGCTTTCTCTGGTGGGTGATGGACCTTGTGCGTCACCTTCTAATCTTTCAATCTATTTAATTTTTGTACTTGGCGGGTCTTGACTACATCGAATTCACGTCTGAAGGATTTATCCAGATCATTTTGGATCCTTCTCTGGTCTCCTTCATTAGTAATTCTGTTGAAGAAATCCTCGAGCCTCTGGGAGATATGAGCTTGTAGTCTCTGTTTTATTCAACGATTGTACTGGATTCTCTCACGGACAAGGGCGTGTCCCGATTTCTCTGCGATAAGACGGGCTCTCCTTGAATTGACGGGAAGTCTTGGTGCCAAGCCGGAAGGGATGAGTTGTAGGTCTCTGCATCGGTGTAGGAATGTTAGATGGTTCGTTATTCGTGGCAGTTTCTGGTAGGATTTTTCAAATTGTCTCCATATTTTTGGTATATCGGGTCCGTACCGATCCTTCAGTATCTGTCTATATTTCTGAGATGAGGTATTATGTACAGTGGATAAAGGCGTTGGCTTGATCAAGTGACAGGACCCAAAGAGTGTGAGTTCAATACCCGGTTAAGGCAGTGGAGAACTTTTAGAGGGAAAATTAACAGGAGATAACTGATAACTGATAACTGACATCCATTAAACATGGCACGTGGAACTAGAACAGTCTACCCCCGTGAGCGAAATAAAGGGTTCAGTTCGACATTCCAACCACCTGAAGAAGGCCGGAGCGTACAACGGCCAAAACGTTGTAATAAATATGGCGATAAAGATGAGGACAATAGTCCGAATAATGTAAATAATGTTCCAGATAACAAAAACCACATCACTTGAGGACTTGTAACAGCTAAAATGGCTTTGAGCGAGTGAAGCCATGAGGGTCTTTGCAAAGACCATCCTTCTTTGAACCTTGTGGAATGGTGCTACAGAATCACAAAGAAAGAACTGTACTTTGACTGTAAATAATGTAAATAATGATAATTCCTCATCCCAGAAAGCTGGTACATTGTGATAACAACAAAGATGAGGATATTAGTCTGACTGTAAATAATGTAAATAATGATAAATCCTCATCCCAGAAACCCAAAACATTGTGATAATAACAACAAAGATGAGGATATTAATCTGACTGTAAATAATGTAAATAATGATAATTCCTCAACCCAGATAGACGAAACATTGTGATAATAAGAACAAAGATGAAGACAATAGTTCCCGTGTAAATAATGTAGAATTAATGATAAAACCTCATTCTAGAAATTCAAACAGAAAAGAATTTATCATGATCAATAAATGGGGGTTCGGTTTAGTTATTTCATAGAATATATTATATTTTTTTATAACCTTCTGCATTCTTGTTTGTTAAATAAAACTCGTTTTCCGATTTGAAGCTACGCATCTGTTTATACTTTATAAAAATCTGTATAAAGAAAGACAAATATCTTCATTGCAATAATGATTTTGTTTCAGCAGGTTTCCCACGGTTATTTTTTCTCCTTGATTTTTACATACATTCCTCCGACAGACAAATAGACTGCGAGATTTTTTGTAAGTTGGCCAGGCAGAAGCCATTTTTGGCACTCTCCCTACATTACAGCGTCATACTGTTCTTGAGTTTACGCTTTAGTTGGAATATAACCACGAAACAGGAAATAATAGAAGCAGACGACTCATCCAACATCTCTTGTATTTAAAATAGCTCGTGTAAATTGTATTGTCTTTTCTCGCCGAGCCTCACCAACAAGGGACTCATAGCTAAAATATCCTGGTTTAATTCGTGAAATGACAAATCCAATGAAATTTTCCAGTCGCCGATTTACACACCTTTTTATTTCACTCGAAGGCCACTCGTTCTGGTATATTATGGAGATAGATAGATAGATAGATAGATAGATAGATAGATAGATAGATAGATAGATAATGAACAAACTGAGATAGATAGATAGATAGATAGATAGATAGATAATGAACAAACTGAGATAGATAGATAGATAGATAGATAATGAACAAACTGAGATAGAATGATAGATAGATGTAAACAGACTGAGTCAGATAGATATGAACAGTCTGATTCAGAGAGATAAATAGATAGATGTAAGGAAAATATAGATAGTTGGATATGAACAAAATGGAAGATAGATGGATTGATAGATATGAAGAGAATGAGATGGATAGATAAATAGATGTGAGGAGAACATAGTTCGACATGAGCAGAGTGAGACAGACAGAAAGACAGACAGATAGATAGATAGATAGATATAAACAGAATGAGATAGATAGATAGATAGATATGAACAGAGTGAGACAGACAGACAGACAGACAGACAGACAGATAGATAGATAGATATGAAAAGACTGAGAAAGATAGATAGATATGAACAGAATGAGATAAATAGATAGATAGATATGAACAAAGTGAGACAGACAGACAGATAGACAGAGAGACAGACAGATAGATAGATAACAGACTGAGATAGGTAGCCAGCCAGCCAGCCAGACAGACAGACAGACAGTTAACAGACTGAGATAGATAGATAGATAGATAGATAGATATTGTGAACAGACTGAGATGCATAAATAGATATGAACATAATGAGACAGACAAATAGATGTAAGGAAAACATAGATATGAACAGAATGCGATATATAAATACGAACAGAAAGATATATATATATATATATATATATATATATATATATATATATATATATATATATATATATATATATAGGGTGACCCAAAAAAACGGGAATTTTTGAAGTGCGTATTGCCAGACATGAGCAAGTGGCAACACTGCGAGAGAGTGACCTTGAGCAAGTAAACATTTCCCCATTTTAGTAACGAGAATGAAATTCACAATATCCCAGCTGAGATGTTGCAGCAGTCAATGAGGAATCTCAACAGCAGATTTCAAGAATGCATTCGCACAGGAGGACGCCATCTACAGGACGTAATTTAAAAAAAAGAAAATTCCATAATTGTTTCTTAAATGGCATGTTTTAAGGTTTCAATTACTATGAATTAAATATTTTTCTTCCATCACTCTTGGTTTTATTGGATTGTTAAAAAATTCCCATTTTTTTGGGTCACCCTATATGAATGCACAGAATGTTAAAGATTTTTATCAAGATATTTTTATGATAGATATAACATGTGGAATTCAGCTTATGGTTATGCTAATTTATCCACTAGACCATTGTCTCGTGGTAAATAAAAGCCTGAGTTTGTGAATTTGGTGACATAGTGGTTGTGAGTTCAATCCCTGGGTTGGGTAGTGCGTACTTGCACTCAGTTGAATCGGGTGCATAATAACTAAAGGGTACAAAACAAAAATAACTAGTTCATGTCCGTAGACATGAGCAGTGTAATGAGAACAGTCTACCCCAGTAGATTAAATAAAGGGTTCAGTTCAAAATTCCCTGTAGGTTACCCAGATCGATATACACCGGAAATGGCCGAAACATTATGATAACAACAACAAAGATCAAGACGATAGTCCGAATGTGAATAGTGTAAATAATGATAACTCCTCATGCTAGAAATTCATTCCTCGTAGGTTACACAGATCGATATACACCTGAGGAAGGCCGGAGGACACAACAGTCGAAACGTTTTGATAACAACAACAAAGATGAGGACAATAGTCTGAATATAAATAGTGTAAATAATGATAACACCTCATCCTAGAAATTCATTCCTCGTAGGTTACACAGATCGATATACACCTGAGGAAGGCCGGAGGACAAAACAGTCGAAACGTTTTGATAACAACAACAAAGATGAGGACAATAGTCTGAATATAAATAGTGTAAATAATGATAACTCCTCATGCTAGAAATTCATTCCTCGTAGGTTACACAGATCGATATACACCTGAGGAAGGCCGGAGGACACAACAGTCGAAACGTTTTGATAACAACAACAAAGATGAGGACAATAGTCTGAATATAAATAGTGTAAATAATGATAACTCCTCATC